>CAEGAD010078434.1:0-79386 GCA_903067055.1 Poeciliopsis paucimaculata
TGTTAATGGAACCGAAACGCACTCAATTGCGCAACACCTTGTTGAAACAAAATTACTAAGATTATTCATTTTAACACATTTTGTTGATTTTATTATTATTTAATGAAGCTGCAAACGTTTAGGACCTTAGTGAATATTTCTGATAAGCCTGTCAGAAGAGGGAGTTCTGGTCTCAGCGTCCTGCTGGCCTTCAGTTGGTCACCTGCTGCCGAGATCCACTCAGAACTTTCCCGCGATCGACGTCATGAGCACCCCTGATTTAGAACAACAATGCTTCCCATAATACTACAGGTATGTATTAAAAGTAGTTACTCTCTCATTTTATTTGCAAAAAAAATACTTTTCAATAATTTAGTCCTCTTTGTCCAGAAAGGGAAATTCCAGACTCCCAGTCCAGGTAATTTCTGTGGTTAAATACCAACAAAAAAATGTAAATAAAATAAGGTTACATAAATTTAAATTAGGCAGAAACAAACTGAGCTGTTTAAAGAGGTCATAAGAAGGAGCAACGATTAGTTTTTGTGGCTTCAAAGCTAATCACTGGCCTGGAAAATGAAGAGTGAACAGGCCAGAGCCTGTGAACGTGAACGCAGCTGTTCCACTGTGACAGAAACAAAACCAAGCAGCTCAAACACCTTTCAATCACCACAAGCAAACCAGACACCAGGTAAAATCTGCACAAAACACCGTGTCACTCAGAGTGACAGCATCATCGACAGAAACTCACTGCACTAAACACGAGTGTCCGACTAGACGCACAACTGAAATTATAACTGAAACTAAATCATATTAGCCACTTAGCAATAAGAGGACATGAAGCTGCTGCTGTTGTTGGATAGAACCAGAACAACGATGGGCTACACTCAGTGTTTGGAGAGGAAATAGCTATAAGGAAATAAATATGTTTGAACCTCTAGTGTTTATCAATTTTACTCATCTCTGAGAGTCGTTTGGTGTCCTTCATCCAGACCTTTATTGGGTACACCAGTTCAGTTACTAGCTACAATAAATAATGAATCAGCTCATAGCAGATCAGTGCATTTGGGCATCCAGACATGGTGAGAAGTTGCTCTCACATTTCCTCAGAAAAAGAGAAAGTATTGAGCTGCAGATGTACAACAAAATACCTTGTTGAATGTCAGGGTAGAATAAGCAGACGAGTTCTGAGATGCAACAATAGCTCAAATAATCCCCTGTAGTACATGGAAGACCATCTCTTTGTGCCAAGCACATCAATTCTCAACCTTGCAGCTGATTTTATGCCAGTTGAACGCTAAGAGCCCCACCTATCAGCCAAAATCAGGAAACTGAGGATGCGTTAACCAGAAGTTAGCCAGAAATGGACAGCCTAGCTAAACTCATGGATGAATGGATGAAGAACCAAACTTATTCTGTATTAATGAGATTCAAACCTACAAATTCGTTCATTAAAACTGTTAAAGGTTAACATGTATTTTTAAGTTCTGCTGCTGTTGGATAGATAACACCTGAATGCACCATTAGACCTTCTTGCTGCCTCAAATACAACCATGTGACACCCCATCCGACCCTCCCATCATGGCCACCCTGGGTCGGTGCCACTCCACCTCTGCCATGCATTTGCGTGTAAAAGTAGCAACCCCACGTTGATGACGATGCAGTGGAAAAATCCCCCCATGCACCTTTCTGTGGCACATTTAGCCCTAATAAACCGAGAGAAAATCCCTGATGCATGGAGGAGTCTGGCCAGAGCTCCACTACCTTCCCTCTCTGCACTCCACTCCCTGCAATTACCATCAGTGGACAGTTTTAATGGGATAAATGGGATTTGGTTTGGAAAGCAAGTAAGAGTGTTACTGGGGTGTTATTACGGAGTATGTTGCAGTGCCTGAAGACACAGAATCACACTCTGAACAGTCTTTATGCTGATCAAATGTTGGCTTGAGGCAAACCGCTGGTGCTGAAACTTTTATAAGCACATAAAATGCTGCGACTCCTCGTTGGCATGGTTATAGCCGGAGAGAGAGAGAGCTGATAGGTGTTGCACTTGGAAAATAATGATAAATCTGTTCCCTACACACATTTAATGCTAAACTAATACAAAAGTACTTCACTTTATTAAACTACAGCACTTTGGCCGATGTCTCTTGGTTTTATGTGCAGCATAAATAAATTTACATTAACAAAATGTGAGTCAAGATCAGCCATAATTCATCTGAATGGATCGATATTACAAATCAACTTCCAAAAATGTCAGCACTTAATTGAATACACAGCAAAAGTATTCAAATCCCTTTAACTTTTTCACATTTGGTCACCTAAAAATTAGTCACCAAGAGGTTTAAAGGACCACTAATCAACCAGAAATGGTTCGGTAGACAGAAAATCAACTTTCAAGGTAAACTCAACTCTGTAGAAAACAAGTGACATTAGCTGAAAAAAGGGAACATAAGAGATGCCCTTTTGAAATGTTTTAGGACAAAATGTAGCGCCATTTTAATGAAAATCAGGGGATTTAAGATGGCTGTTCAATTATGCTACTGCAATAAAAGTTTCTCATTTTCTCTGATTTCACTTTCTATCCTTACTGACACTGACTCCGACACCTTCTTATCTCAGATATCCAAGTATTAACCAACAATTAGGAAGCACCAACTGGACAAATGTCTCAGAAGAGACACCAAACCAATGTGTGATTTCCTTCCTCGCTGACACCAAGAGCTTTGTCCCAAAAATCTCAGAACCATCACGCTTCAAGGCTGACAGGCTTCAATTTCAAAAAAAAAATTTTCTACCGGAAGTAATGGTATCACCTGTGTCTGCAAAACACTCCAACAGCCCAATAATGCCAGACAGAACCGTCGCTCAGGTGTGACGAAGAACCCACAGACGGTGATATGATTAACAGTTCCTGTCGCTCAAAGACAGGTGGCTGCAGGTGAGTGACAGAGGGGAAGGAAATCAGAAGAAACAAGAGAGAGAGGACAAGGCTGAAGTAGGACAAAGCGCAGGGGAGGTCTGTCTGTCCCAGTTCAGAGGCTTACCACCAGTAAGAGCTGGAGAAGAAGTGAGAGAGAGGAAAAAAGACTGAAAGGAGTGAGAGATGGAGAAGCCTAAATCTGGAGGTATGAACTGCATCACCCCTGAGCTGTGCTGCAAGAAGAAAGCCGAGCTAAACTCCCATGCAGTTGAGCAAATAAACCAAGAGGGAGGCTGGAAATAATAAACCTTAGAGAAAGTCGAACTCTGGCAACGTTTCAACACTAAAACAACCGAGCCGATGGACGACCAATCCAAAAGAATCAGTTAATTTTCCATACAAACCTGCCCTTCTTTAATTAATTTAATAGAATAACCATGTCTGTAAATCCTTCTGTGTGCTCTTAGGCCCTCTATGAGTCGTGCTCTCCAGAACTGAGAGCGTGTTCTGCAGAGATTGTGGGCCCCTGATCCCCATGGAGGGATCTGCACGGCTGGAAACGCTGATTTGCTGCAGAGTCCTCTCATTCTGGGCTAAACTTCGCTGACCCACATGATATTAATGGGACTTGAATGTCAATTCCAACGACTGGCACCGAGCGTGGGCTGTTTGCTGGACTTTGGCGCTGTCTCTTTGCCAAATGCTTGAAGCAAAGATGACATGGCAGTCATCTGTCAGCTGCTGCTAAATTGGTTTGTTGAACCAGATCAGCGTGACTTCCCTGGGCTAAATTATCTCCCAAGGAATGAAAGCAGAAATTAGGACTGTGAAACTTTAAGAAGACAATGATTAAAGACGCCACAGCAACGAGTCACCCAGACATGAAGCAAGAACTCTGTTGTTTCATGTTTTAAATAAAGTTATTGTGGAAAAAACATGAGGGAAGGAAACTGAACTGCTGCATAAACAATTTAGAATTTATCCAGAAAAAATAATTTAGGGGAAGCAAAGGTGAGCTAAAGGTTTTCAAGGGTTAAGTCGGATGCGTGTTGGTGTCGCATGACATCTGCAAATTGCTGCATGTCAGATGTTCCTGTACCTGAACTGCAGAGTATATCGGCTCAAACATCACGTCTTCTTTCACATTGGAGAATTTGCACAATAACCCACTTAGCTTGATGCATACCCACAATGCATCACTATTAAACTGTCACTTTGATAAACCTTTGATGGCACCACTCAAGATGCCTCCTTTCAAACTCAATAATTCACATTTAGGTTTGAACCGAACCGCTCCTTTGGTTTTATTTCAAACTCCCAGATTTTATTTCAGTCGTTTAAAGTGGTTTTGTTTAATATCTCTCCAGGCTTTTTGAAAGTCTGTCAAAGTTTTTCTTCAAACATTTTTGCTGATTTGTGTCCCAATAACTGCCAAGTCTAGCAGATACATAGTCTGGGAAAGTCACATTTTTAAGAAATAGGCAAAAAAAGTTACCATCATTCAGTTTAACTTCCACCATATAGCTCACTGAGAATTACTTTGTAGCCAATAAAAATCCATCTTATGTTCACATCTTTGGTATTTTTTATAGATTCAGCTAAAGAAATAGGAACAAATTGTGTTTTACCCCTTGACTTCTGTACAAATGGTCAAGCAGAACAACCAAATAATAGGAAGCTTTCTAAAAAGACAATCAGAAAACCAAAAAAATGAAAACTACCTTAAAAAAATGCAGTTGAACCTAGGTCACCATAAGAGCCATTGAACACAACCAAACAGTGAATATGTGAGAATACTTGAGACTCCCTTTAAAATATTTAGAAATGGCTATTTTAATAGTTCAAACATTAAGCATACATTAATATGCAATAATATACAAAATGGAAACCATCTTAGCATGGTCTTAGAAGCTCAAATCTACCGTCTTCCTTATTTCCGTTCTTGGCAGTTCAGCCAATCAGCAGCAAGGAAAAAGAATGGTGCTCCTTGATTGGCTTCCAAGTTGCAATTTCATTTCAATATTTTAGATAATTTCTACGAAAAGAACTGCAAATAGATAAACTTTCCATGTATAATTTATGTTCCACAAAAAAATCCTTTAATAAGCTGCAGTGAATGCATCTTTATTCCCTATTTTTAAGTTGTTCTTTTCTCTTCTAAGATTTACAGAATAAATATGCAACATTTTTGCTATTTAGTTTCATTTTGAAGAGGATTTTAAACTTCACACTTGCCAATTCCTAACCCCCTGGTTGGAGCCTGAACTCGACTTTAGGAACCATAGTTAATCCGAGAATACTGACCTACAAATAGGTGGGAGTCCATTGTTCCAAAAGGAGTTGCTGCCCTTCCTGACGAAAAGGCAGAGCACCAATTTAACCACCAACAGGGAATGGTTCCAGTTTGGAAGTAATTTGTTACACCTGTAAACAGCTTGTTGAGTAAGGATGGCACATCTAGAAAAGATAAGTAGGATGGAGTTGGTTGCACTGCACTCCGAACATAACCCATATGCTTTCAGTTGCACATCGTTATTCCTTGAGAGTGCATTCACTCCAGCCCATTTTCAAAAATGTACTTTAACATGTTTTCCCTCCTGCTATTCCGGGACACTCGGTTCAGTTGGGAACCAAAACTGTAACATTTGTTAATTTTTCAGCTGCTTTCACACTGCATTGTGTCAAACGAACTAAATCCTTTGAGCAACCTGTTCCCCTCCTCGCCTGTGGGGGCGCTGCACCAAGAGCCGCTGAAGGAAACGACACAAAAACCTCTAAAGAAGATGGAAAGCGTGACTTCCTTCTTCACAAAATATAAACTGGAGTGGCGTCAGATTTTAGTGGTTGGAGGACTTCACGACCCCTTTTTCCCATTAGTATTAGATTCACATTTGTTTAGGTTTTATTACCCAGAATGCCTTGCACTGTAGCCCACTTCCTGTGCTTAACATGTAATTGAACTCTGATGGCAACCAAAAAAGCGAACTCTGGTCCACCTACAACTCTTGCTCTTGGTTCAGTTGAAGTGAACTTTGGCGTGAACACCAATCAAACCAAAAGCAGGAAGTGGACTACAGCGCAGGGCATTCTGGGTAAATACAACCAAAACAAAGCTGAGTGTCTCGCGCAAGCGGAAGAAATGACTTTGGTTTTTTACTAAAGACAAAAGAGAAATCCTACAATCACTAATATGTCACGCTACTCCCCATTTGGTTGCATTTTATAAAGAAGGAAGTTATGTTCAATGTCTTCAAAGGTTTCTGTGTTGTTTCCTTCAATGGTTAGTGGTGCAGCGCCCCCACAGGCGAGGAGGGAAACAGGTTTTTCAAAGGGATTGGTTCATTTGACACGGTGCAGTGTGAAAGAGAACCACAGCAGCTGAAAATGCAACAAATGTAGAGACTTTGTTTCCGAGTCTACCCGACCATCGGGTGTGAAAACATGCTTAGTTCTTCAGATCTCCAAATTTGATTTTTCTTGGTGCCCAACCGTTAATCAGTTTATGTGTTTTGCTTTTGTTCCCTCTGAGATTTTCCAAGTTCTCCAGCTTCCTCCCACTTTCCAAACAAACCTTCGTTGGTAATTAATTTAGTTTGTGTGCTGCTGAGCTGGGTTAGACGGTACAGCATAAGAAAGCCCGGCTCTCTTGAGCCCAAATGTAAAGCAATTTGAGTTGATATGCAACTCGGCCTGGAGTGTAACGACTGCTTGACATCAGTGAGTGGAAAGAGTTTTTGAACTCTCCTTCATCTCTACTCCACGCCGACATCAACTCTCCACCGCCTAATGGTGTCTCCACATCAGCGTGGCTAGAAGTTCACAGTTTCACTGCTGTAAATTGAGCTGGATGCTCTGCAGTTTGAAGAAGCGCTCCTCTGTCATTACGCTCCTCACATTCAGAGCCTGAAACCAGGTGTCGGCGTGGGTGATGATGTCCCTGCATTGTCGTTATTCTGCGAAAACTCAACTCAACTCCCAGTCATGTTTGAAACACCTACAAGTCCTGCAAAACCTGCACTTGTGTGTGATTATATAAACCTTCAGCAGAGACAATGGCATCTGTACACTGCAAAAACACAAAATCCAACCAAATATTTTTGGTCTAGTTGTGGTGCAAACACCTTTAGTACACATGAAATAATTCAAAACTAACTTGCAGGTAACTTTTCAGCAATATAAGAGCTTGTTTTGAGAAAAATAATTTAACATTGATTTAAAAAGTACTAGTTACAAGTGAAATAATCTATCAGTGGAACAAGACATTTTTCAATATTATAAGTTAAAATGCTTTGTTCCACTGACAGATTTCACTTATAACTACAATAACAAATATTGCTGGATGATAAATTGTCCCAGAAGTTATTACAATGTACAATAAATATTGTTGTTTTAAGACAATTTTCAAAGAACATAATGGTTTTAATGGTGTAATAAAGCAAGAACACATCAATAAACTTTAAATTTAAAGGTAGAACTTGAAGATAATTTAAATATGCAAAATGAATAAACAAAATAACAAATAAAATGATTTAAAAAGTCTCAAAACAAAATTATCCTCCAGTAAAACTGATGCACCAGACTGAAGACATGATAAAGCTTGCTAATGGAAATTATTGACCTTCGCAATTAATTGATTAAGTCTTTTTCTACCAATATTAAGAAATTATAAACTTAAAACAAGCCCCTATAACTTGCTGAAAAGTTACTTGTGAGTTAGTTTTGTCTTATAAGATATTTGCAGTAGTAACTAGACAAAAATACAAAAGATTTTGTGTTTTTACAGTGCAGAGGTGGAGATCATGTCAACATTGTGCAGGAATGAAGCCGTTGAAGTGAGAAACATCCTCAGCAGAAACTTCTGCTACATCTCATATTTCCTCCCATGTATCCGTGTTCATGTTCATTCATGCTTATCCTGCCTCAGTCTGCATGTCAGGGGATTCTCCGTGTGATTCAGGGTGATTTTATCCACCGCTTGGTGTTTTAACGCGAACAATGAGACGCTCTGTGCAGCACATCCTTTGACAGGCGTGCAAACGTATGTGGGTGGGATTATCAGATTGTCACAACGGTAAATCTGCGCTATGATTTTTTTTATTTTTTTTATCTGGTGCACAAACATTTTCCTTGCAGATGTGGAAAAATATTCTGCAGCTTCAGCAGATCCGCGATCGCATTTCCTGCTTGTAGACGTCCTGCATGCACAGAGAGGCAATGTTTCACATCATTGCAGTTAACTTGAACATTCACGCCCCCCCCATCGCTCTCTCTCTCTTGAGGTCCTGCTGCACACAGACAGACCCCCCACTGACTCCCTCATCAAAAACCAAGCTTCCTCTGTCTCCATGCAGCTCAGAGATGAAGAACACATAAAAAAAGACAGGAAAGAGTCTTACTTTCTTTTATAATTCCTGGTGAAAATGGAGAATTTCCTCTGGAAGAAAGAAAGTGGGGATAAGAGAGGAAGAGGAGGAAGAGGAGGAGGGGAACCCAGCGGCTTCCAGTTGCAGAGAAATGAGGAGCAGCAGGAAGATGCAACCGTAAAAACCTTCCTCCTTCAACAACGACGGCGGCGTTGAAGAGGTCACGGTCAGTCCCGGGTGCTGCTGGACGCAGAGGAGCGGAGCAGCAGCAGCATCTTCATCACCAGCTCCTCCTTGCCTCTCCTCCTCCTGCAGCAGCAGCAGCTCTGTAGTAACACTTCTATCTGGTCGGTCTGACACACTCCCCATCCTTCACCGCACGGCCCTCCCCTCCTCCAGCTCTCCTCGTCCTGATTGGCCGTCCCGCTCCTCTCCTCCGTTACCCGGATACAGGGCTCACCCCTCCCTCCTTCAGTCAGCATACCCCCCTCCTGGGTTGCCAGGTTGGGCGGGCTTCCACCCAGTTTGGCTGCTTTTGAACACATTGGGCAGGAACTGTTAAAAGTCTGGGTTTTTTATAAAGCTTCATAATCAAATTACTGTAATTGTGCGACAGAGAATTAAGGCCATGCCAACAAAAACATAAAAAAATAAATAAAATTACAAGAATAAAGTCAAAAGATTGCAAGTATAAAAATAAAGTCAAAATACGAGAATAAAAGGTCATAATATTTTGAGAATAAAGTCAGAAAATTATTTCAGTAAAGTTATAATATGAGAAGAAAGTTGTAGTAATGCGACACTAAAATCATAATAATGATAAAGTCATATTATTACGGGAAGTCATAATAATACGAGAATAAAACTGTGATCATTATTTTTGAGACGTATTATGAAAATAAAGACATTCAAGTGGATAAAGTCAAAGTAATATCAGAATAAAGTTGAAATGCGAGAATAAAATGTTAATGACAAAGAAATTTGAATATTTTGAGAATAAAATCATAATATCACGGGAAGTTGAAAGTCAACTTCCCAGAAGAAAGTCAAAATACAAGAATAAAATCGTAATAATTACAATAAAGTCATTACTACGATAAAGTCATCATATTCCGAGAAGTATTACGAGAATAAAGTTGAAATATTACTAGGATACAGTCAGAGTATTTCTAGAAGTCATAATAACACAAGAATCAAGTCATAATTATTATTTCAACATTTGTCTTTATATGCGTCATACTAATGTTGAAAAACAAAAGTTTTGCAACTCAACCT
Organism: Poeciliopsis paucimaculata; assembly: GCA_903067055.1. Lineage (NCBI taxonomy): Eukaryota > Metazoa > Chordata > Actinopteri > Cyprinodontiformes > Poeciliidae > Poeciliopsis > Poeciliopsis paucimaculata. Next base: position 9,538 of record CAEGAD010078434.1, read on the forward strand.
GAGAAACTTTCCACCGGTTTCTTCACCTTTTCTCTTCAGTTCTTAGGCCACTCATCCATTATTATTTTTAAACACGATCCTTTGGTAAACTAACTGAGCGCTGCACATTGACCTGACGTCACAATAACTAAATGGTTGTTTACTCGCAGTACTTCGCCGACCTCCAATGGTCCATGGACGACAGATTAGCTCGGTCTAATCTGATGTTATTAGCTAATCGATTTGATTTGGACGGGTTTTACGTTTTGGGAAACCCTCAGTCAGATCTGGCAACCCGAACTCCCCCTTTATCTCTCTGTATCTTTGATGTTTGGGAGTTCAGTCTCAGCTGTGAAAAGAATATTATGTTTTCTCATCTTTTACAAGAACAGAGAGGGATCCACCTAACCTTTCAGATGCATCAAATAATCCTGTAATCACCGTGTAAAACAACTACAACACAAAGACCTTCCCCACACAATCAACCAGAATCGAAGCACGGTGTGCAGAAAAAGCAGGGAACTCTCACACAGAAATATAAATTAGAAATGAAAAGATGTGGATAAGAGGATGATGAGGGAAGCCGCCGCCGCTGTTGCTGCTGCAACGCTTATTATCATACAGAGAAGAAGACGGAGGAGTGGAGCTCTGTGGGAGGAGAAGGAGCTTCCTACAGATGAGCTGAACTGAATAGCAAAGAGATATCAACTCCATTATCCCATCAGTGGCCACAGTCACTTTGATGAGCTAACCTTCGCTTTCATAGCTGAAAACTGGGGCGAGCGAGGAGAGTTAGGACGACTGTGAGCAGGAAATCCACCTTCAAACACTAAAACAGATGTTCTTTCAGTCAGATCATTGTGATGGAGGAATAAAAGGTTCTGCATTTCTCTTTTCTGAGAAGCTCTTGTTATTTCTCCCTAATATGCTTCTTTGAGCAGGTTAGGATCGGTCTGTGGCCAAAACAAAACATGTTTAAAAACATTTTTTGGGCCAAAATAATTTTTAGATAATGAGATTTCAGTCTGATCACTTCAGAATGAGCTGTTTTAGGGCTGCTGTCACTTTAAATCCAAATAACCTGCTGCTGCCCATGCCCCCCAACTCAAAACAGAAAAAGAAACGCAACTGTATAACCATACATCTTGGAAAAGCAGAAGTAGAGCCTCCTGCACAACCCAAGAGAATGAAGCAACTGGTTTCTGAATGGTAAGTCAACAACAAAACATTTGTCTTTTCCAGCAACTGTCGTAAAACCAGCTGACCAACGTGCTGGAGATCAACTTGGGTTGCTAGGTGACGGATTGGCCTTCACCGGGGTTGCTAGGTAACGCTGCAGCACCCGTATAATGTGACTTAATCAGAGGGTTTTCGAAAGGGTTTATTTTCCAAACACCAAAAAAATCATTTTCAAAAAAATGGATGTTTGTTCGTTTTTAAAGCATTTGGGCTGTTTTTAAAAAACAGCAGAAACCCAAATATTAGTACAAAAAGGTGCAAAATGAGAATTTTGAACTATAGGGCCCCTTTAAAGAGAATATAGCAACAACACTAAAACTTGATTCACTGCTGAATTCATAAAAAGACTGATGGAAATATAGACATTGTATCACAACAACCACTTCAGACAAATCAACAACTCTGGAGTCAAATGTGAGGCCATCTGTCTGGGCTCAAACTGCATCATAAACGGCTGTAAAAAAAAAAAAAAAAAAAAAATGGTACAGCCAAAGTCTAGACAACCTCACTTAAGTGCTATAGTGCAAAAACAAATGTGTGAATGAAACCCTGTCAGAAAGTCACCAACTGTTTGAAACTTTTCCACAGGACTGAATATATATCTAATATATATAAAAAGCCCTGAGTGTGTGCCCACATCAAATCCCAGGCTTGATGAGGCATCTTGTGCTCCTACACTGCAAATAAAACATCTCCTTAAAGCGATATTAATACCAACGAGCCTCCAACACATTCAGTGGCATTAACATCCCATCTATTCGCCCCACGCTGCGTGTTCACAGGCAGATGGGTGACATAAATAAACCCTCTGTCCACCTCCCTCTGACTCACAGCTGCAACTTCCACACTGCAGGTATTAAAGCCACTGCTGACCTACTGGTTTCATTACAGTCTGATTAATTATTTACAGATTAAAACGGGCTCTCTTCTTACATAAAGGACAACTAAAAAGTATAAATTGAATCTAAAGTTGATTGATCTTAGCGATAAACAGTTATTTTCTTACAAACTTTAATTTTCTCGTATGAAAAGGGTCGAACTTATTTTTCATAATATGCTGGATTTATAAAAACAAAAACAAAAAACTTAATGAACTTATTGAGTGTTTATTTATCCAATTACCGTTTAAAGTCCATCTTACCTCCCACACCGGACTCCGTTTCGCTGCCTCTGTTTCCGAGAAGGACTTGAGGAGGCCGCCATCTTTGTGTCCACGGCTTCGCTTAAGGATGACCAGCGGCGCCCTCTGCTGGATGGCGGCCGAACTACACCCTGACAGACGGTCCTAATGGATGCTATGAGTTGATTTATTGGATTTGGGCTGTAAACTCTCTGATAAATCTGGCAACCCTTCATCCCTTTATCTTTTTATCAGTGCATCTTTGATGTTGGGGAGCTGAAGTCTGTTTTTTTGGCCGGAGGCTTCAATAATGAGATGGCTAATATAATGAGAGCTGTGATATTTCTGCTCCTCTGTTGAAAAGTCACTTTTCACCTGGGAAATAACCTCTAACGTCTCTCTGAAACTTAATTTTCTTCATCATTGTTGGTTTTCTGATGGAAAAAAGACAACCGTATGCAGCAGTCAGCCATTTTTCAAGGCAGCAGCTGCAGAGTGAAATGCACATCCCCCACTATGGTGGATTATGATCCCCTGAGTGAAGAACAGAGAACATGCAGCCACATGTATTCATGTAAGGATTTACTGGAGTTGTTATGTGTGTAGGAAGAAGATGAAGGATGATGCCCAAATAGATGAAGGTGAAACTAATATTTAAGCAAATATGTAATTTATGCAAAGTACTGCGTCAAGTCAGCCTTTTGCAATAAACAATAAATCAATTAAATGTATAATAAGTTAAAACATGCTTAATAATTTTCATCTGCATGATTTATCGTTTTTCTTGTTTCTCTCAGGTTCAAAATCTGAATATAGTGATGCATTCAGATCTTCAGAAACACATAAAGACAATTACAAATTCGGTCTTCTATCACCTGACGAACATTTCTAGGATAAAAGGACTAATGTCGCAGCAAAATGTAGAGAAATTCATCGTTGCGTTTATCTTTTATTTCAAAAGTTTCTATAACAAATGTATGCAAAGCTTTGTCAGCATCCCGCTAAAAATCGTCATCCACTAAAGTTTTTAAAAAGTTTTCTGATGCTTTAGGTCCGGTTGTTATCTATAATTGTCATTATTACTTTCATTATTATTATTATTTTGGGTCCATAGATTTTGGCTTGTAATCATTTTGCTTATGTAATAATATTTGTTTGTTGTGTTTTAGGACAGTATAATGAACAGGAAATATGAATGTCTTAACATGGTTTTAATTACAAATCTCTAATAATTAGCGTCGGTAATATACATTTCATTAAACTGAGAGAAGTGGAAGGATTAAATATGTGTCTACTCCTTTTTACCCTACAAAAACACAAAATCTTAGAGTATTTTAGGTCTAGTTTCTAAATACCATGTAAGAAAACTAACTTAAAAGTAAGTTTGATTTTGAAATCAAAATACAGGAGCTTGTTTTAAGTAAATATGTCTTTAATATTGACAATAAAGGTACCAGTATTAGCAGATTATTCCACTAATAATGTGGGGGAAATGTCTTGTTGTAAGTGGAATAATCTGCAGGTGGGACTCATTTTATTTTTTTCTTAATATTTACAAAAAATGTGCTCCGATCTTGCAGGAAAGTTACTTGTAAGTTAGTTTTGTCTCGCTATAAGATATTCACATTAGAAACTAGACCAATAATACTTGGTAAGATTTTGTGTCTTTGCAGTGCAAGCTAATTATTTTGTTCCTGGTTGTGTATCTGCATATTTTCTTGTTTTTAAAAACCTGTTTGAAATAAATACATGAATGAAAATGAAGTTTTTAGAAGGAGAAGCTATAATTTCACTCTTTAGATTCTGTCATGTATCACCGTAGCTTTAATTGAAGCAGGAAAAATGTCTTTCCTGCCTTTCAACATCAGTATTTCTCATCGTCTCCTCTTTTGACTGTAAAATCCACTATTTCATCCCTCTACTGTAGAAGCATCGTCTCCCTCTCATTCTCCTCACTGCCGTCATTATGGGAAATATGTTACACTTGGCAACGGAAATAGCAGCTTGGCTGAGAGCTAGAAAGAAAAGACAGAAGTGGGTCATGTGCTGCAAAAAGAGGAATGCTGCTCTTAGGATGAAAGGAGCAGAAAAAGAGAAAGGAGAGCAGCTTTAAAATCAAGCAGATGAATATTTTAGAGGCGATGGGAACAGTCAGCTTAACGCTGAAGGATGTAGCATCATCATCCTTTATTACACGCTTTAATCATGGTCAGACAAAACCACAAAGGAACACTTCAGTTTAATTTCTGATTAGCAGAGAGGAAGAAAGTTGTGAAGTTTCAGCATGTTTAAGCTTAAAAGATAAATCTCATGAGATATTATGGACATCTGGACAGCAAAGTCCAGACTGAAATATGAAAGATCTGAAACTGATTTTCTGTTGGGTAGTAACTAGGACATTTGAGTAGCTTTTTTTGAAAAAACAAACAAACAAACAAAAAAAACTTTCAGCAGTATTTTTCTTACGCTCCACTTTTTACTTTTACTTGACTGATTTTATTATTAAGTATCTCTACTTTTACTTGAGGAAAATGTCCAGATTTTTGACCCAGTGAACTAAAAACAAACATGTTTTAACCCAAAATTCACCAGACACACACCTGCAGTTTGTGTTAGTTTCAGAAGCTTTTTACTGAAAAAAACTGATTTAGAATTTTTTTAATTTTTTTTTTTGTGTCATTTTCATCCTTAAAATTTCCACTAACTTTATATTTTGGTTCGTCTGATGATGTAATTTTAAAATATCAAATGATTGATAATTTGAAAATGGTTGCAAGCAAAAGCGCAGTTATAGAACCTTATAGCTTTGAAAAGCAAAAGTAGAGCTTCCTGCACAACCGATAAGAATACAGTAAGTGGTTTCTGGATGGAAAGTCAACAACAAAGCACTTGTCTTTTCCAGCAGCCATTGTACAGCAGTGAAACCAGCTATTCAAACCTACTGGAAATATGCTTGGGTTGCTAGGTAACAGGTAGAATTCTACTGAGGTTGCTAGGTAAATCGATTGTGACAATCTGGAGGGTTTTGAAACTGCTCATTTTCCAGACACTAAAAAAAACATTAACCTACTGCCAAAAAACAGAAGTGTTTTTTTTTTTTTCTTTTGTTCTTAAAAGCAGTTGAGACCCAAATGGAAGAATAAAAATGTGCAAAATTTTAATTTGGAATAATAGATCCCCTTGAAGATTTAGAAAAAGTTTTTGTTAAATGGCTTTGCTCTAATCAAAAGAAAAAAAAAAGTTTTTATTTTTTTTGCTTAAAAGCTCTGACTGAGCTTCTTGGATAATCTTTGTCTTTTCTTCGGCTTCATCACTTGCAACATTCACAGCTAAGCATCTGCAGTGTTCCTCATCTTCTTTTGGTGGTTCAGCCAATAAGCAGCAAGGAAAATAAACTGCACTTCTGGATTGGCTGCTTTGAAACACTAGTAAATATCGTGTGAAGTAGCACACGCTGTTGCTGTTGAAAAACAATCCATGTATCAGGAGATCTTCTGCATAAAATTTGGAGTTACAAATACTAAACGGCAAATGGGTGAAGCTCTGTTGTATTATAAGTATTTAACAAAAATCCTGATTATTTTACGAAAACAAATATTTCAAATTTGTATTGGCCAGAGAAAATCAGCACGTGCCACAAATAGACTTTTACCACTAATACTTTAAATATTTAATTAAAAATAAATATTTAAAAGAAAAAGGTGGAGGCAAACATACAAAAAAGAATCATCTTTAATGATATAGGCTACATTTGTACATTTCTACAACAGACTTCCAGTAGGACTAACAGCCAATTAGAAAAAAAACAAGCTAGTTTCATCTGCAACAGTTAAAAAACTGGTCTTTAAAATTAAATACATCATGTAAATATTGTCATGTCCCATTAAATAACAATAATAACAATAACATTTTTAAAAAACTCACACATTTAATAGTTTGAACAATCAACGTGAAATATAAATTACATCGAAAGCACCTTTTCCGGAAGTGAGGATATTAAAATAAATAATTGGCCTTTTTTTCTTCTTTGTCATAACAAGACAGTACGTCGTCACGGTAACCACGAGAACGCTCCCACCTCACGAAGTCAAACCGATTCAACTTCAAAGTGTTCTCAATCTCAACCAAAATAAAATAATATAAAATACATCTGTAAATGAGTAGCTTCATCAACAAGCACTACAAACAAGGTAACATTATAAAATAATCCTTCTGAGGGATTAGAAATTACCAACGCAGATGAAGGATTGTCACACTGCTGATGCAACAACATGCATCAGGAATGCATGTTGTTGCATGCATCCTCTACCAGCGGATTCGTAGAGGACCAGCGGATTCCTCTACGAATCCGCTGGTCCTGGATTCGTAGAGGAAGTCTTTCACTGCACCGATCATGCAAACACACCTCCATCCGACACATGCACACAACTCAGGAGTATACACGCTGAAGTGAGACGAGAGCTTAGCGTGGGTATTAAGAAAAATGTAAAAAACAAAAAAAAAAGTTTCTACGGGTGCTTGAAAACATCACGAGAATATCAAAGAGAGAGGCACCAAACCGCCTCCAAGTTCCACCGGCAAACAGTTCTGGTGGATTCTGGCTCTACTACCATTTATGGGATAGAAAAATTCATACATCTATGTTACAGTGCGGTAAGAAGGGCTTCAATGTGTGCAGTGGCTCGCAAAAAGTTTTCAAACCTCTGAGTTTCTCACATTTTGTCATTTTACAACCACAAACCTCAAATTTGATATAATACTGATGCATGTTTCTGTAATATTTGACGTTCTACATGAAATGATTTAGACTTCATGGCAGAAAACGAACACTAACACCATGATACATGGTGGTGGCAGCATCATGCTGTGGGGATACATTTCTACAAACTTATTACACGATGAAAAAGCTGTGGGGTAGAGATGAGGCTAAACATATGACAAAAACTACAATTAAAGCACATATAAGTGTTAGTACAGCCTAGTCAAAGTAAAGTTGGACAGCAGGACAACGCTTAATGAAACACTCTACAAATCTGGTTTGTAAAAAATGCAAAAAAAAACCAACAAAAAGTGGGAAGATCAGTGAAACATTTTGGCCAACACACACGAAAACACTTTAAAACACGGCGGTGACAGCGTCATGCTGTGGGGATATGTTTCTACTAACTTAGTAGAAACTGTAAAAGGATAAAAATAACAGCTACAATCAAAGCACATTATTCTAGAAGGGCCTACTCAAAGTAAGGTGATAAAGTCGGCCAACGCTTAACTGAGAACTCAACAAATCTGGCCTTTAAAAATAATTTAAAAAATGCAGGAAGATGAGTAAACATTTTGACTTACACACAAGAAAACACAAGCCCCACTTTAAAACATGGTGGTGGCAACATCATGCTGTGGAGACATGGAATCTTTCCCAGAGTTAACAGAAAGACGGATGAAGCCAAACTCTGGTAGTTAAGCTGGATAAGATCTGAACTCATGGCTTAGATATATGGTTCTCAAACTGTGGTACACGTACAACTCATGGTACTTCAGCACTTCAGCTGCTCTTATGTGGTCCAGTGAATCAGGAGCAAGTGCTAGTAGCTGTGGATAATACTTCCATTCCAGATACAAGGTTTGGATGAAAGATTCAAGCTAAGCTACAACAAAGAGATTTGCTAACTGTTACTAGCAAAACCAGCTATTAACGATGCAGCTCAGTTAATTATTAATTTACTCAGCTACATTTTGCCTGAAGCTCAAATGTTCATATATTCACTGATTATTACAAAATTTTAAAAGTAAGGCGGCCATATTGGATTGTAAGTTGGTGAAAGAAGTACCACTTTTCTACTTTAATCTTTCTGTTAAGTTCTCCGTCTAATACTGCATCCTTCAACTATATCCAGACAAACTGAAACGAACAACACCCACTGTACTGAAATTCATTCATTTCATGTATTTGAATGGCCTAATCAAAGTACAGACTTAAAGCCAACTGAGTCAGTCTTTAAGAAAAAAAACACTAAAGAGTTTTGTGGTTTTAAAGTGAAAAAATGTGAAAAACCTTAAGATGTATGAATAATCTTTTGCAAAGAATTCCACTTGACCTGCAGGTTCAAAGGTAATGATTTAAAATTTGGTATTCTGAACAAACTGTAGTGGATATTTCTGCTATTTCAAACCCTGCATGAGTCATTTCTACATCAAGATAATTCATTAGAAAAGCAGATTATGAACGGAAACATTTAAAAAAACAAGCAACATCTAAAAGGTTTCAAGAGATCCAGTCACTTTCAATCTGAGTACTGCAAATCTAAGTCCACCGTACCGTCCGTCACCACCAGCCGCACCCGTTTGGGTTTTGTGGCGCCCATTGGGTGCGACGTAGGAACCCCACCGTAGTGTGAAGCACCTTGGTTTTCCCCTGGCTGGCACTGCTGCTGCATGTCCTTCCGGCAGTGTTCATCCTGACTTCGGAGGCCAGCGAACCCGCCAAACGAGGACGGGTTGGATAGTTGGGGTCCGCAAGGTTCAAGGACTAACCGTCCTTGAGTGCCCGAGGGCTCCATCAGGCAGTGGTAGGTGTAGTTTGTAGCGCCCAGGCCCGGGTAGCCATCAGAACCGTCCCTCAGGCCTAGAGTGAGTGAGTGGTCGCCGCTGAAGTTCAGCACATAGGGAGGACCTTGGTAGCCGTAAGGGAAAGAGGCGGTGGACTGGATTTTGGGCGCTGGTGTACCTGGAGGTGTGCTGTGGACTAGTTGAGGGCTGCTGTGCTGAGAGATGGGCGAGAGAGAGGAATAGCTAAAGTCATAAGCATCCTGCTGTGTGTAACATGGCTGGTGTTTGTTGGTTTTATCCAGCTTCTTGTCTTGCTGGGACGAATAGCAGTCAGATACTTTGCTGGGAAAGAAGAAGGGCCTCGGCATCTCGGAAAAGTTTTTGTACCCCATGTTAGTTTCAGCCGCTTCCTGTTTGTCTGATGCCATTTTGTTTTTACTGAAAGACTGTGAAACGGAGGAACTGGGTCTGCTGAAGTGAAGGTTGGAGCTGGCGAGGTTGCTGGAGGAACTGAGATGGCCGACATCCTTTCCAAACCCATGGAAAGATACGTTGCTTTTTTGAGACACATTAGGAGCAAACTTCTGACTCTGTTTGGCAGAGATCCGGGCGCCACCACTACCAGCTACAGTGTCCTCGCACGGCGCGCTATACAGGTTCTGCGTCTGGCTACCCCCCTGGTACTTCAGAACCCTGTGGATTACTGTGGATTGCTTCTCCTGGTAGCTGAACGGACTTTCAGAAGAGTTGGGATTCTTTGTTGAGAGGACTGAAGGGGAAAGGAATCTGTTGGACACTTGAGCCGGTGTTCCTCTGACCACAGTTGGCTGGTTACTTGGGAATGACTGGGCTTTACTTGGAATGGTCATGCGATGGAACGGGCCTTGGGTTTTGAGGCTGAGCTGCGTTTTTGATTGGCTGGTGGTGGCCTTGAAGTTGATGGAAGGCTGGCTTAAAACAACAGGATTTCCAGTGAAAATACGAGTTTTGCTGGCAACGGACAAAGATGGTTGAGTTTTGGGGTCGTCTTTGGAGAGCCTGGCTCCCAGATTTTTGCTCATAATACGTTCCTTACTCACAACATCTGAATTTACCGAAGCTGAAAACCCAAAACCAGAGCTGAGTCCGTCTTTGGAGATGCCCTTGGCTTCACAGTTCTGAACACTCCCGGAGTCACTTTTGGAAGCAACCAAGCCCGGGAAAAACTGCAGATCCTCACTGGTGAAGTTATTCCCCGGACTTGGCGGGCCCAGGTAGGGTGTTTCGGTGGACCAGGTGTCGGTAGGACTGTGGGAGAGAGGACTGCTAAAAGGGTCGGTGGGTGGATCCAGGGAGCACAGGTCTGACGGGGAGGATGGGAGAATGTTCTGCGGCTGGTCGTATCCCTCAAAGCCGAGGCACTGGAAGTCCAGGATGTCTTCGCAGCAATTGGTGAAGCTGGGCTCGGTGGACAGCATATTGTCAGCGGCCACAAACGGGGGGGACTGGGATGGGGTCTGGATCACAGAACTGGAGGCGGCGGCGCAAGCCGCCGCGGGCTTTTCCAATGTCTGAGAAGAACACAGGCCTTCGGAGAGCCTGGAGAGGCTGTTGTCAATCTGCTGGAGTGTGTGACTCAGACAAGGGGTGGGCGTCTCCATCGGCACACTCTTACGCTGTTTGTCAACTTTGAGCCTCTGTTTCCTTCCCCCCATGTACGTCTCCAACCTTTCGATGATTCGCTCTCCGGCTGAGTGTGCAGCTTCGGTTTTGCCCTCGTTAAGAGGTGATGACAGCGACAACGGCGAAAGAGAGAGGGAAAACGGGGGTGGTTCTGATTTTAGAGACATCAGATTGCTGTTGAGTCTCAGACAAGTCTCCTCTTTCTTCTGCCTCCCTAAAGCGTGACTCTTGACCTCTCTCTTGACGTTAACCTCGGCCATTAGGTCAGGCAGTACAAGCCCCTTTTTGCTGTCCACCTCCCAGATATCCTCTACCTTCCTCCGCAGTTTCAGAACCGGCAATTGAAGGCCATTTGAACCCAGTTCTGGCTCCAGCTTTTGTTGGGATGTGCTCTCAAACAGGCAGCAGCTTTTTAAAAGACGATCCTCCACTTTAGTTTCTGGAAGCATCTCACTGGTTCCGTTAAGGCTCAACAGGGGCCGGCTTTCCAACTTTGCTGTAATTTCACTTTTTTCGTCAACAGATTCGCTTCGTCCGACTTTAGTTTCACCAACTCCATCCATCTGGACGTCAGTAACTTGTTTTTTGTTGTTTTTGTCGTTTCTTTGTCTCAATCGATGCAGTCTGCTCTTCGACTTCTGACTCGCTTGAACGTGAGCCTCCATCTCTCGGTTTAAGATGGACACAGAATCCATGATTGCTTTGAAAGGATCGCACGCCATCGAGTCGTCATGCTTTTCTGTTTTCAGCGCCAAGCTCTCGCCCTGAACATCCCACACTTTCCCTCTTCTCCGCTTGAGGCGGATCTTGAAATCAAAGCCGGCTTTTGTTTCCTCTGAGCTGTTTTCTTCAGGGGACGATGCTTCCAGGTTATTTTGGGAGTTTTTTTGGGATCTACGTGTGACAGCCACAGGGTTATCACTCATATCTTCACAAATTTCCTCCTCCTGATTTTCTTGTTTGCATTGCCGGACTTTCCTCAGCAGGTGGCCTCGTGGAGATCCGTTAGGTCTGGAGCGAAGCACTCTGGTAACTACCGGTTGTTTTTGGATCCGCCTTGGAACTGATTTATTTTCTTTTTTGGCTTCTCCAGAGGTAGCGGATGTGTTCTGTTGTGGGGCTGGAGGCGACGTTACCACGGCCGTGTTTTTCTGAACACGATCGGAGGCGGAAGTCGGACCTCGCTGCGAGTCGATCTCCACGGAGCTCCGAAATGTGCGTTTTTTCAGAGGTATGTTGGACTGCGGGTTGGCGTCCTGGTGCGGCTGAGCCTTCGTAGAAACGGCCAACCTGTGAGGTAGAGAGTTGATGGAGGAGGAGGCCGGCAGTTCACTGCGCTTCGGTTCGGACTGGACCTGTGTACTTTGCACAGCCAAGTCTGTGCAAACAGAAACCAATCGCTCATCGTTTGGGGTTCCCATCCCATTTTGTGATTCGTCTAATTTAGTTTTCCGCACACTTCGTTTTTTCATAAACCGCCCCTTAACTGAACGATTGCAGCTCCCTCTGTTTATGTCTCCCTGCAGTCTCTGATCTAAAAAAGATTTATCTTTTCTTAAAATGTCCGACAGCAAAACCTTGGCCTGTTTTATCACCACATCTTCAGGACGCTCATTCAAGCATCTCTTCGTCTGTCCTGACACTTTAACTTCCATTGCCTCTGCATTTTTAACACTCTGGATATTACTCCCTGCTTTCGACTTCCCCACTTTCTCAGCTTCAGTTGACTTAGTGTCTCTCTTCTCTTCCTTGAGCTCCGTTTGCACCGTTTTTATTTCCACAACTCTGTCAACCCCCGTCTTCTCGCAGCCAGATGGATTCCCGGCGACTTCTTTGTGAGCATCTGTTCCATCTGTGGCCTTGAGGAGCGTTTCCTTCCCGCCTCGTTTGCTCGTAGCCGTGCAGACGTCTGACCTGGAAACCTGCTTTCTTGGCAGGTTCCCAGATTTGGGGGGTGGTTGGCTCCTTCCTCTCTCTAAAACGCCATCTTTCTTCTCCTCTTCTTGTGTTTTTCCGGCCTCTGCGGGTTGCGGGATTGATAACCTGGTAAGGTTGACGGTAACGTATTGCTTCAGGGTGATTACTGGATTGTCGGCAGCCTTCTCCAACACGGTCAGAGTCGGAGCGGCGATCCTGGATTCAACTTTGCTGCTATGACTTTCAGAGATTGCTTTTTTCATGTTCTCCTGCTTTATTGCGCTGCAGGTTTTGTCCCTTTCAACAGGCAGACAAACTGTAGTAGTGTTAGCCGTGTTTGTGCTACTGGACTCCGTCTTTGTCTCCTCCGTTTTATGAGCCATGCTTTTGGCTCTTGAGCAGATCTTCATGTTCAAAGCCACGCTATTGACGGCAGATCTGCTTCTCAGATTGGCCGGGATGGAGGAATTCAAAGTCAAAGACTTCGGGTTTTCCTCCACAGTCGCTTTTCTTGGCTTCATCTCCTCTAGTTCCTGCAGCAAGGCCCTCTCTTTGCTTTTGGGATCCTTGCAGTGCAGCAGGAAATCCACCGAGTGGCGCCGCACTCTTATGCACAGGTCCCTCAGAGTGACCTGGGATGGCAGCGGAACGGTCCGGCAGCGTTTCAGCAGGTAATTCCCCGACCTCCTCTGCTTTTCCCGCCTCCACCTCTTGGTGTCGTTCAGCTTCTTGTTCTTCAGAGCGTTTCTCCTCATCTGCTGGGTGAAGGAGTTCCTGGAGGGGATCGCTGGCGATGAAAGGAGACAAAACGAGCAGCTGATTACGTTCAGGAGGAAAAACACAAAGAAAAACAAAAACAAAAACAGCTCTGGCCAAAAGTTTTGATTGATGTGAAGTTTTGGCTTTAATCGTTAATTTTATACCATTTTCTAGAGTGCAATTTATTTAAAAAACAAGCTCCAAAATAAATGTCAGAAGAAAGAAAAAAAGAAAAGAAAGATTTTTAACAACACATTTTTTTTCAATAAAATACATTTTAACATAGTTTACTTCAACATTCACACAAACATTGAATTGAAAACTATCTTTCTATCAACCACAGAGCACACAACATTATTAAAGCACCAAAGATAAAAAATTAGTTAAGAAAGAAAGAAAGAAAGAAAGAAAGAAAGAAAGAAAGAAAGAAAGAAAGAAAGAAAGAAAGAAAGAAAGAAAGAAGTAGGAAGGTAAGGAGTAAAGAAGGAAGCAAGGAAGGAAGAACGGAAGGAAAAGAAGAGGGAAGCAAAGAAGGAAAGAAGGATGATAAAGAAAGGAAAGAAGAAATAAAGGAAGGAAAGAGGAAATAAAGGAAGGAAAGAGGGGAAGGAGGAAGGAAGGAATGATGAAAGAAACAAAAGGAGGAAGGGAGAATCAGAGGAAGGATGGCATGAAGGAAGGAGGGAGGGAGGGAAGGAAGGGAGGATCCAAAAAGAAAGGAATAATACATAAAGAAAGGATAGATGAATGAAAACAGACAGATGATGCAATAATTACTGTAAACATTTCAGGTTCAATTAAATGTGATTTACAGATGAAACTTTGGGCGGATTTTACTTCATTCATACTAGAGATGTAAAATCTCTGGCTTTGATTTTCTCCCTGTGTTTCTGTTCACCTGTGAAGATCCCAGTGTGGATTCCCGGGGCGCTGGGCCTGGCGGTCAGGTGTCCTCTCTCCCTGTGGTGGCGCAGGTATCGCTCCCTGAGCCGGTACTTCTGGCCCACGGCCTCCTTGGCCTCCTCGCTGTCCGGCTGCTTCCCTCTGTGCCTGAAGTGGCCCTCTCCGTTCCTGATCGGATCAAACACACGCGCCGTGAGTGACACCCGAGCCGCCGCCGAGACAAAGCCAGACGGAGCGGCGGACACACCTCTCGCAGGTGCAGCATTCGCACATTTCGTTGCCTTCGCCGAAGAAGCTGGCGCCATAGTAACAGGTGATTTCCTCCCCAGGCGAGATGGGTCGGATCACTTCCACGCAGGCGATGTTCTTCTCACCGGGGAGAAACTTGACAGGTGCAAAAAGAGAGGAGAGAAAAAAGATTAGACAAAAGGTGGGTCCAACAACAACAGATGTGTCAGAAAACATAAAATACAAGGCAATTTCTGTAATAATAATGCAGGTCGGCGAAGTTTTACCTTGCAGTTCGGTTTGCAATCTTCAATCCAGGAGAAAAATGGAAAAGAAAAAGATTTCAGTTAATAATTAAGTCACCATATGAATGGAAATTAGGGCTGCAAATAACAATTATTTTAATAATCTATTAATCGCATAAAGAAATCGCCGCATTCGACCGATTTTCATTTAACCATGTGAGCCTTTTATTTTATAAATTCTTTATTTTTTAAGAAAAACAAACATTTTACTGCCTAAAATGCAATAACAGCATTTCTTTCATGCATGCTAACCAGCTGAAGCTAAAATGTCCAACTTATCCTTATTTTGTAAAGTTTTGGCTTAATTCCAAAACAGAAACTGATTCTGATCATCTTTTCACCATTTTTTAAGTCTGTATACAAACGATTAATTAATTTAGATCATCATCGTTTCAATAATAAATTAATTAATTTGGAAATTTTTCTGGCTGTGAAAAATAGCCTGGATAAGAATTGTGTTGTTTATAGTAGTAATGGGGGAAAATATCATCTGAACAATAACAATGAACTCATTAATAAAACCTATACACTGATAATAAATCTGCCGTTTTGTTTTCCCATTTGAATAATTTTTCCCTAAATATTAATTTAATCTCTGACAGATTTAAAATCCAAAAACAAAACCTTAATCAAAAGAAATCCCACAAAATATCAAATTTAAATTTTACTGCCTTATCCCTCATCTCTAGTGGAAACTGAAGGAGCGCCCCCATCAGTCTGATTCAGGTAATGCAGTTTTAAAACCACAGTTAAAGGTGCAACTTTTAAAAATGAGCTTATTTCTGCAACAGGATTAAAATAGCAATAAACAAACATTTCAGGAAACATTTTAGAGGTGAAATATTCTATTTTATGACCTTAAAATCCTTAATAAATTTTGCATTTAAAATAAATTAACAAAAACATTTCTTTGCCTAAATCAATCCAACTCTTAATGAAAAAATAATCATCCTACACCGTATTGATGCTGAGTCTAATTGATTAATCGATTATTCTGACGATTAATCGGATGAAAAAATGGCAAATTTTGCAGATTTTTATTTAATATTAGAAATACATTTCAAGATGCAAACAATTTAATTTCTTTTTCAAAGACGAAAAACGTTTTTGTCCAAAGCACAACAGCAGCAATTCTTTAGTAAACAAAAGTAGCAAAAGATGCTAAAAAATACTTCTAAAAATACCAAGCTCTGCACTTTCTGCTTGACTTAACATCAATAAATTATGGGGCTGATCTGTTGGTTATTTTCTGAATTAACTGATTAATAATTGGATCCAAAAACGGCTTAAGAGGAGATTTATTTACAGAATGGGAATCGGGTGAAGCTAAAACTTCACCCGAGGAATTATTGGTAGAAAAAAGGTTTAATCTTAAATACAAAATGTTTATATTTTTGTTTTATTTACTGCTCTGAGTGTGTTGTTCTTCAAGCAAATTGTCTTTTTCGAGTCTTCAGTAAACAATTAATTCATTACTTAATTAGTTGATTATTTCAGCAATCGATTAATCGCGATTAATCCAGTTAATTGCACTAATTCTTAGCCTGTAAAATGATAAAAGCAGAGAAAAGACGCTCACCATGGTTGATGAAAGCTGCGGGCCCGAGCCACAGCTGAGCGCAGCGTTTACGTGTGGAGTACATGACGCTGAAGTCGTTGACCCCTGCCCTCAGCACGGCGCTGTCCGCGGGGTTCAGCTCCGCAATGCAGCCCAGTAGGACCTCAACGCGCTCTCCAACGAACCTGCAGGACAGACGAACAGATGCAGCTGTGAGAGCTCAGGGCAGGGCTGGAACCGACAGCTGGAAGAAGAGGGAGGGAGGGATTACCAGTGCCTGGTGGCCGTTATCTTCGCTCCGTTGGTCTCCGATGAGTATCTGTCACACGACTCTATTTTGATCCCACTGTCCAGCAGGAAGGCACTGAGGTAGCGATACACCTGCAGCCACATCCAACAACACATAACAGTGACCTATTGTGCTTCCTTGAACAGGTCAGGGTAACTCTATGGACTAAACAAAACATGTGTGCTACAATTTTTGGACAAAATCATCCTTAGATAATAAGATTTTAGTCTGTTCTGTTCAGAATGAGATGTTTTAGGGCCTAATCTCTTTAAATATAAATAAGCTGCTGTTTACACTCACATTTGAAAATGGCACACAATTACACAACCGTACATCTTTGAAAAGCAGAAGTGGAACCTCCTGCACAGCCAACAAGAATGCAGTAAGTGGTTTCTGAATGCTAAGTCAACAACAAAACACTTGTCTTTTCCAGCATCCATTATAGAGCAGTAAAACCAGCTGACCAAACGTGTTGTAGCTCAGCTTGGGTTCCAAGGTAACGGGCAGAATTCCACTGGGGTTGCTAGGTAACTGGCAATGCCCACAAAATGTGACTTAATCTTGATGTTTTTGAAACGGCTCATCCTCCAGACTCCAAAAATCATTAATTTACTGCTAAAAACTGGCTGTATGCTGTTTTGGGTTTTTTTCTAGAAGCAGTTCATAACCAAGTGGAAGTACAAAAACATGAAAAATGTTAATTTTGTATAATATGTATCCTTTCCTACAATCCCAAGACGTAGTCCTTTGATATTTTGTACCAACTGAAGACAAATTTAGCTTAAAAATATTATCTGGTGTTCTCAAATTACATAATTTGGTACTAACGCTGCAGTTCTTGACAGATTAGACTTCAAAGAGGTATGAAAAGATTTGAGTTTATTTTGAAGCCACATCGCCCCGCTCTATGTTGATGTTAATAACTAAGCATTTATAACGATGAATGATTCAGTTCTTATGCATGAATCAGCCTGCAAACATGCTGGTTCATCCTGGCCTGCAGGTTTGGCCACATGTTGCCATTTTCTATTTCCTTCCTTTTCCGATTAGCTTCAACCCCAACAGCTTCTCTTTGTAGTGACAACAGAAGTAAACTTTATCACAACGTGTCTCTGTGGCTCCGGCAGTGTGAACGAAGGCCCACATGAACATGCAAAACGACTCGATGCTCGACCCATTTTTACTTCTTTAGGTGTGAAAACTGTCACATCTGTAAAGCTGAGTGTAAAACATGACTATATGTGTGAAGGCTCTTTAATAGCTGCTACAGTCACAAACTGTTCCACACATCTAACATCAGATTTCCACATTGTTAAGGACTCAAAATTTGTTAATTTTTTTCCAGTAAATTATAAAATATTCTGTTAATCTGAGACGATATGTTGGCCTGTCGCTATAAATGAATTAAACGCATGACAAATTGGAATGGGCGCAATAATTTCTATTTGCATTATTCATTATTTTTCTCTTTCCTCTCTCTCTCTTTCAACACAAAACTGGATGACTAGTTTGGTTCTTTTGTCTCAACTAGCTCTGTTTTTGAAGGACAATGTTGTTTACATAGACTTCATAATTGATTTCATTTGTTGTTTACACATTTCCAGAAATCATCAAGGATGCCTCCTGCACTAAATGTAGATTCTTTAAAGCACAATTTGTGATTTATGTTTGGCATCTAAGAAACACTAGTTTCATCTAAAATTGACATTTTCTTTTAAAAAAGCTTTTGTATTTGGATTTTGCAACAACAACAAAAAAAAAAAAGCTAATTGATGATGCAAAACTAATATAAAGTTAATCATTTAAATTTAAGGAAACATAAAACAGCACATTTTAACAAATGTTTTCTTCTAGATAACAAGAGAAAAAGAATTAGAGTGTGGTCCCCGTTTAGATGCCTACATGTTGTCTCAGCAGCTCCTGCCGGTGGCTCCCCAGAGCGTTGAAGTAGTCGCCAGCGAGCTCGCCGACCGTCAGCGCCTCAAACGTGGCGTTGAAGTCGTGCGTTCGCTGAAAGCGCAGCAGCGTCTCCTTGAGAACACCCCAACGTCTGATCTCTGGTGCCGGACTGGGACAGAAATAACGACCGGTTAAAAACGATAAACACAGAGAAACAGAGGGAATTAGTTAAGATATTTTGGGAGGTGCAGAATCTTCAATGTTTGCTAAAAATCAGTGGGAAATGTTTGTGAATAAACGCTAACGGTGCAAAAGAATCACAAGTAAAATTCCAACAGTTAATATCACAAGTCGTATGACAACACAGTGCAAAATAAGACAAGAATAAAGTCGTAATGTTAGGACAATAAAATAGTAAAAACACAATAAAAAATTAAATGAGGAATGTTGAGTCTTGTAAGTATAAGTTTTACAGAAAATACTAAATATTTAATCATTTAACAAATCAGCAACGAATTATTACCAGTAGCAGAAATGTATCTAACCAAACTGAGATGGTCGCATCAACTTCACTTTTTTCTCATTAAAACAACTTTTTCCTGTCATTTTAAGTTATTATTCTGGTAAAATTGCATCTTCTTTTATATATATATAATTTTACAACATTATTCTCAAAATTAAGCAAAAATTATTGTATCTTGGCCCTAAAAGTCACTTTTTGAGAATCTTTTCTGTCATTTGTACTTTCATTTTAGAAAAGAAATTGAGGTAAAGTAATAAAATTAAATCTGGAGCCAGAAGGTGTTTTTGTTGGCAAGAATAACATTCAAACCTGTAGCTGTAAAAATAATAAAATATGCAGTAACATTTTTGGCTTAGTAAACTGTCACAAAACATTAAGTTGCTTTTATTCTACATACAGTTAAAATGTCAGATATTCAACAACACTGATATTTAATGCTAACTATGAAATCTGAAACTGGTATCTTTTTAATAATAATAATAATCTTTGCTTCTTTTTCAGGTTGTTCTATGTGACAAATGATAATGCTCTTAGCAACATAGCTGCATAATTTTTTATTTTTTTTGTCACTAACCTGCATACAGTTAACAATATATTCGAATTTATTGATAGGAAATAGTAAAAGTAACATATTTTGGAGCTTTGGAACCTCCATATATTTTTGTCATAATAAAAAAACGCCTCAAATAATAAGAGATATGATCAGTAGCAACAACTTTCCACTGTTTACAGTAAAAACTGAGAAACATTGTTGTAGAAATCTTTGTTTAAGTCATTTCAGTTTCTCTATGTTTTTATCTGAGGCTTTTATCTCTTTCACGCATGCTGCTAACACAATAGTTGTCAGTGTTTTGGATTACCTGATGTTCATTTTATGGGTGCTGAAGCCCAGAAGAGGGTCCAGCACCAAACTGGTGGCCAGGTCATCGGTCTCACACAACTCCTTCACACTCATTCTAGTGTAGCCGTCCATTGCCTCCCACCATCAGCATGCTGCAATCACAGGAGTCAAAATAACGATACGTTACAGGGATTTGAAGCATTTCTGCACAACCAGTCTGCAGAGAACAAGGTGAACAGCTTCGTTTAGGTGCTCAGATCAGCAGCACACAATCTCTTCATGCAGCATGTTGTTCATCTTTAATTTACACGTTCAATAGTGGGATAAAAACAAAGTCCAATGAGGTTCTGTAGGGTATTAGCTCGCTGTGTTCTGATCAGAGGAGGGAGGAGGCTGTACGTTCAGCGGCCTGCAGCTAACGGAACATTACTGCATCATTTAGCTGATGAAATATACACCCTGCGGTCTAATATTTAAAACAGCCTCCTTATGAGAAGATGCAGGAATTAAAACCCACCTGGGAGTCTTTTTGTAGTCGACGAAAGTACCGCCAGGTAGACAAGTTAACGCCTGGAAGCGAAAGTTAGCCTAGCAACATAAAGTAGCTAGCTCCCCGCCGATCAGCTGCAAACGAAAATGGAGTCTGCTCGTCACTCCGTGTCCTGGCTGGTTGGATGGCTATAAACGAACAAATCCCGGTGTGAATCCCGAAAAGTACAAACGCACGACATTCCAGTAAAACGGGACGAAAATGTTTTAAATGTGTCGTAAATTAGCTTTGTAAAGATCGCCTAAAAGTTGATGAGAAACCTCCAGCACAACCAAACTATTCATGACCACGCCCACGGATTACCCTATTGGCTGAGGCCAACTTCAGTAACGCAAGGAAAGCGTTCCAAGCTCTCTGATTGGCCAGCTGGTTAGTGGGCATTGCCGCCCATGCTGGGCAGTGGTGAGAACGGTGAGAACCTCTAGTACAGTGAGCTGTAGTGATGGGAATTCAGTATGTTTACTGAGATTCAAATTATTTGGCTTAATTCGTTAAAAAGAACGGAATCGGTCGGCTCCTAAATGACTCTTCACAAGGCGCGCGTCAATTAATTATTATTTTTTTATTCTTTTTTACGAAAGCAGGGTAGTTTTATGGTGCTTTTATTATTATTATTTATTTATTTATTTATATTTTTTTTAAATACTATTTTTAAAATAATTTCTACTGCAGAAACCGGAGCAAAACTCTATTTTATTGGAAGGGCAGTTTTCTAAACTGGTTGTTTTTTTGTTTTTTTTAAAGTTAATCTTAAAATATAAGACACATAGTTGGTATTTTAGTCATTAGAATCCAGCTCCTTGTAGTTTATATTACGTTTTCACAGTGCTTACATTCAAATGCATTAGCCAACCTTGTGGAGAATATTTATTAAATTAATTAAATTACACCTTAAGTATTTGCGGCTCACAAAGTTTTATAATTTTTTTCCCGACACTTTTTGTCTCTCCCCATCTCACACTGAGAAGTCAGAATCTCTAAAAATATTTTTTTAAATCTGCTCTACTTGGTTTTTAAACCATACCAACTATAAAAGTGGATTAATGCTGAATTGGTCTGTTTCTACAGCTTTTAAAAGGGAGAAAAAAACATGGTTTAATAATTAGGCTGTGTTTCGATATTCAGCTATTGAACGTGAACTAATCCTAAATAGTCTTAATCAGCTTATAGTTTAGACAATAATGTTACGTCTTTCTTTATGTATTAAAAATGAACTTTCTCATGACACAAAATTAAAACCCGTATGAATCAGCTTTGACTGTTCATTCAAAATGAGCCGGCAGATCCAGCTGCCTCAGTCATGACTGACACATCACTCCTGCTCAAAATAATCACAAACATGGAAACGGATCACAGTCAGATCACAAATTTAAAACCTACATTGACATTAAGCTAATAAATACTGGGTCATTTTGCTGATTTAACCTTTAGTTAACTTTAAAAAGCGCTTGCTGTGATCTGGATGTTTGCCAGGAATTCAGTTTTCAATACTGTGAACAAGTTTGGACTGGAAAAGAATCCAAAGTAGCGGCTCTGCGAATCCTAAAGTATTTCAAGTATTTGAGCTTCCATGAACAGAAAGCTGTTGTGTCTGCAGGAAAGATCTATCAGTAATGTTTTTATTAACCGAATGACTGATGACTCTCATTAATCAATCAGCAATTGTGAAGGAGGAGAAAGTTTGTGTTGGCAGCTGAACGTAGTTTCTGTTCAGAATAGTTTCTTTTTTTTTTTTTTTTAAGAGAAAGCGTCTCAGGAAGCCAAGCAGTATTCCCAGGACAAATAAGTTAATGAACTCACATCCTGGAATATTTATCTCTTTATAAACATGAACGGCTTTAACCTCAGCAGATTTATTTCCATTCAATGTTGCATTTATTTTCTGCATCCAAGGTGCACAAAAGAGAAAGGAGCTCCTTCCTCCTAGCGTCTGTTTTAAATGTTGACATACATGCTGGTATTTATTGTTTCTTATTGTAAATATTAAATACACCAAAACATTTTAAAAATTAATCTACCCTGTTGTACATTTCTTTGGACTGGAGAATGATATGGACCAGAGGAAAGTGCCACTTCAACATATTTTTACTCAAGTAAAAGTAAAACGTAGCCATCCAGAAAATTACTCAAGTTAAAGTAAAAAAGTATTTGGTAAAAAGTTTACTGAAGTTGAGAGTAACTGATCAGATTACTAATCCGTTAATATTTAAAAATTACATCATCAGATGGACCAAAATATAAAGTTAAGTGGAAATGTTGGTATTTTAAGAACCAAAATTACAAAAATTTATGCAAGTAACAAAAAAAAAAAAAAAAAAAATCAGGGAAAAGAAAATTTTCCAAATCTATTTATTTCAATAAAAAACTTATAAAACTTTAACAAAAGTAGCAGGTTTGTTTCTGTGTGTGGTGGATTTTTGATTAAAATGTTTGTTTTTCACTCAGCAGGTAGAAAATTCAGAAATTTAACTCAAGTAAGAGTAGAAATAATTCATAATAAAATTGCTCAAGTACAGAGTAGTAAAAATACTCCTAAAAGTTTTTTTTTTCTTTTTCAAAAAGTCACTCAAGTAAATGTAATTGAGTAAAAGTAACTAGTTACTACCCAACTCTGCAAGTACATTGTGTTTGACAAGTTTCACATTCTTCTTAATTTATTATTTTGTAAGTATGTTATTATGTTTCTTCCCATTTTTGTCTTTAAAATACCAGAATTTATTTGTAATTTTTGATGACATTTTCAAATATTACATCAGAAAATACTTTTTCACCCAAAAGGGAAATTAAATGTTGCTGTAACTCATATTAATTCAAATTTTTCACAGCGTTATTGTAGATAGTGAAGGCTGTTGGCAGCAAGAATCTCCTTTAGCAGTCTGTACTACAGCATCATTGAAGAAGCCTCTGACTGAAGACTTAAAAATAAAAATTTTCCATTCAATTTGACTTGAGTTTGAGGGAAAATGCTTGTTATTATACCAATAATGTCAATACTTTTGGATACTTATTCCCATTATAAGATGCAAGGAAAACCCCAAACACAAAATATATAAACTCTATATTTATTTCTACCTTGAAACAGAGATGAAAACAAAAAGATATACAAATAAAAATACCATTAATAGTAATTTTCTTATCTAATCTTAGTTATAATAACTTTAATGTAATGGATCTAAAGCTACCCAGCAACAGTGCATGGTGCAAAAACGTCCCTGATTGATTAAAAAGATCCTACACCGATAAGCTTCAGTTACCTAAGCTTACATGTTACAGAAAAGAAGATATTTGAGATTACTGGTGGTGAGAAGCAAAACCAGAAAGAAAAAGATGAAAGATGTTTGAAGCTGCGGTTTGTACAGCCATGAAAGCAACGATGAAAATGGATGTAAAGCTCTGCAGGTCTCATAAAAACTTTTTTTCTTTTAATCTAACAAAAGAAACTTTACAGATCAGAATAAACAGATTTCTGCACAACAAATTACCGAATTTTACCAATACTGTGGCCAGATTGTTTCAAAATTAACCAAATTGGACCTATTTTCCCTGCAGTTGCTCTTCAGGTTTGGATTCCCTGTTTGTTATCTAAATTTCACTTCCTGAGTTGATACTGGATGCGAATTGAACATGTGCACAAACTGAAGTCTGGTGACCTCTCAGGCACATAACAAGAGGTTGTAATATATCAAAACCATGCAGAATGTTAAGATTAACTAAAAAAATGCACAAAAGGAAATATTTAAAGTCCATTTTGTCCATCCTCCGTCCTTATTGCCCTGCTGTTACAGAGAGTTGCAGGTTTATATTTGAACAGTGGGAGGACAGAAAGCGGTGAGGCTGGTGGAAGTGGGCTGTGAGATTACCCTGAAGCTCCACAGAGAGGAATATTTAACAGTTACAGCATCCTGCTTTGTCAGTTTTTATTTATTTCTTAACCAGAAACACCCTGTGTAATCAAATCAATGCAAAGCGTAAAAACAAACAAATAAATATTAGGAATATTGAACGGGATGCCATTTGAAAAGTTACACAGTAAAAAAATTAACAGCAATAATTTTGTTTATTTAGCCTGTCAGAGAAAACAATGCAGGTGTTCAAGTCTGTCTTATACTTTATAAATCTTATTCTGGATTGAGTATTTAATTTAAAACAACTATTTAGCTTGTAAATTAATTAATATAAGAAGCTAAATATTTAGTTCCCAACTAAATTTTTAAGTTTAAGCTAAATATTTTGGTTTAAAACCATTTTTTCAAAGCTAAATATTTAAATTAGAAGTTATACATTAGCTGATGAAATAAGTCAATTTATAAATGTATAAATAACATGGTGGATATATAACTTTAACAAAATTAACACCCACAGTTTTTTCTTTGTATCAGGTTAACTAAACCAAATTACTGCTGTTAATTTTTTACTGTGTAACTTTTAAAACGCTACCCCATAATATCCAGGGCTCACAGTTGATTGGAATAATTTTATATTAAATTTTATTGTTTTTATGGCTCTTTTCCCACTGTTAGGACACACAAAACTGGGAACGCAGTCAGAAACATTCAGTCATTTTTAAATTATTATCATTTTAAAACAAGCACAGACACGTTTTTAAAAGCTGAAAAATGACGAAGCGCTTGCTTCGCTTTAAGCTAGCCCAGTAACCCCGCTCCATGTGGGACTTCTCCGGTCAGAGTTGAACCATGACGTCATTTTTCTGCGACGTTAGTCTGCCTGTAGTTTTAGCGACGGCAGGAAGTGAAAAAAGCCGTTCAGTCCGTGTTAGCCGCACTTCCAAATATTTACCATTAAACGCCATTTTATTTGACAGGACACTTCTCTTTTCGAAGTGAAGGATAGTTTATAGTGCACGTGTATATGATGGTAATTTAAAAAAAAAAAAAAAAAGTTTACAGCGCACGTCATTTCCGGTAAGCGTCATTGCGTCGAACTCGCGCATTCCATACCTTACGGGCTAACATTAGCAACTGGGTAAAATTTAAAGACCCTCAATACGAAGCAAAGCGTAGAAGAGGCAGCTTTTTAACCAGGCTAACTTTAAGCTAGAATAAGCTTATACATTTATTTTAAATATATAATATTTCACTCACGCTGAAAAGTTTAAAGGACTCATGAACGCCTCACGTTCCCAGTTTGATGTGGAGTTGTGCTTGTGCGAGATGTTCTGATTAGCTTTGGATCTGACGACAGCATAAATAACAACAAAAATTAAACCAAAATCTATGAAAATTATAGATTAACTAGGGCTGGGCGATAAATGGGTTTTATTTCGTTTCAACGGTTTAATTTGTGGAAAATCTGCATTTCTTTTTCACCAATTCGCTCACTTGGCAGCCATCTTGTTAAGTGTATGTTAAAGCAGTTTATTTGGACTTTGAATTCAGGTCAAACTATTTTGAAGAAAACCAACTAAAAATCCTGATAATGCTTGCTGATAAATTTAAGATGTTTTTTTTTTTTTCTGGTCAAATTCTGTCTTTTTCTACTAATATTATGCCTATATCCTTGTAATTAAACAGATCACAGAAGGTATGACTGAAATAAAAGCCACTTTTTGAAAATATTTTCTAATTTAATTTTTAGAAAGGGAAGTGAGAAAAGAAACTGATTAAAATGTAAAATTATTTTAAAAATTATTTTTAAGCCATATCGCCCAGCTGTAGTCAAAACCTGTTCAGAATCCAGAGCAAAAAATAATCATAATTATCAGTTATTTTACGTATTAAGATATTTTTTAGTTTAAAATTCACAACAAATGAAAAGCAGCCACTGACAAATAAGTGATGAGCATGATGATGTACTTCAAATTAAAGGTTACTTTTATTCATCTTTAGCTTCGAGTGAACTAAAAACAAGGAGAGAAAAAAAAATAAAATAAAATAAAAACCATTCTGGTGTCAGTTATCTACAAAAACAAGCGTCTATCACATCCACGATCGTGATCTCACGTGATTGGTTCTGAGAATGGAAGAGGAAAAATAAATCTAGTGAATTCACCTTATACCCACCTGTGATCTCCACCCCTTTTCCTCCCAGCTAATGTACAAAAGCTCATGTTTAGCATTAAACAGTGCCAGACCTCAACATAAACAGCCAAAGCTTTCTTCTTCATGGCCCCCATCCGCTCTGCCCTGCAGCCAGGTATGATTTATGTGATAAACAGGCAAAAGACAACTCTTCTTTACATAAAAAAAAACAGGAAAACAGGAACATGAAAGGGGGGAAAGTACATGGTGAATACAGCAACTTTCTCTGGATCATTCGCTCACATATCCACACAAATACAACACAAAAAGCAAAATAAACGTTCAAAAAGAGTTTCATTCAGAGAGAAAAACCCGACCGAACCCTGGTTGTCTTTGTTGCTGTTCAGTGCTGACGAAGGGGACAAGTTTGGGAGGTAGAGAGGAAGGAAGAAATTATAAAAAAAAAAGGTGTTGGAACGATGAAGGGTGGTGAATTGTAGGAAGAGGAAGTCCGCGCGTGTTATTTCTTGGCCTTGCCGGCCTTGGCTGCGTTCCGTGGAGGAGTGACGGGTCTTCCCAGTCCCACACCTCCTCCGCTGCCGCCGTAAGGATACAATTTCTTATCTGCTGGCTTCAAAATCTACAAAACAGAAAAAATAAAATCTTCAATTAAACCAGCAGAGTCAGCACAGTGAATAAGTTTTAAATGTTTCCTTAATAATATTCCAGATCTACCTTTACAGAGTTTGTTTAAAAAAACTTCAATACTCCCTTTTAAGTTATTTATATTAAATTTGTTAGATTATAAAAAATTCTACTAAAAAATTTGATGCATCAGTTTCAAACTTCTTTCATTAGTAAGTTTTTGCTGATGCAAACTTTATCTTTTTGACAAAAAAAACACAAAATATGCAAATATTTACGCGATATTGAGAGGAAAGCCATTTAATAAATTAGAAAATTATTGAAAACAGATTAATTACACAAAGATGGATATTTTAAAGCCTTTATTTTTTACTAGGTATGATGACTTTCCACTTACAGCCAATAAAAATATAAAATTTAAAAAGAGAATATTACATTTCCAGCTACTACGTTTCGCTTTCGCACTGCACTGTCAAACAAACCAAATCTTTTGAGCAATCTGTTCCCTTCTTCGCCTGTGGGGGCGCTGCACCAAGAACAACCGAAGGAAACGACACAAGAACCTCTGAAGAAGACGCCGAGGGCAACTTCCTTCAGCATAAAATATAAACAAAAAATGTAGTAGATTTTAGCGGTTGAAGGACTTCTGCTTTTGGTAAAATACCCCAAGATATTTCTCCTGCTCGCAGTAGACTCACGATTATTTTGGTTTTATTTACCCAGAATGCCCTGCGCCGTAGTCCACTTCCTGCATAATTAAACTGATGTGGATTCAAAAAGCAAACTCTGGTCCACCTACAGACCTCGGTCTCGGTTCAGTTCAAGTGAACTTTGGCGCGGTTTGAACCAGAGAACGCTCCAAAAGCAGGAAGAGAAACTAAAATCTGATGTTACTCCATTTCTGTTTACACTTCATCAAGAAGGAAGTTGAACTCGGTATCTTCTTCAGAGGTTTTTGTGTCATTTCTTTAAGTGGTTCTTAGCATAGCGCCCCCACAGGTGAGGAGGGGAACAGATTTCTCAAAGGGTTTGGTTTGGTTTGACACAGCACACTGTGAAACTGCAGCAGCTGAAAATGCAACAACTTTGGTTTCAGTCAAACCGATTCCACTGGACTATCATATGTGAAAACACTAAATATTCAGTGTTGTATTAATCAACATTTATCTTTCTAAAGGTCTGAATACATCAACTCAAAAATGATGAAAGACCTTCAGAGAACAAGCAGATGCAGAACACTTTAAGCTAAAGTAAATCTGTCTGCTTGGGAGCAAATATTAAAGAAATGATTAGACTTTCTGCTTTACCTGGAAGGAGCACATGAGCGTCTCATCCACACTCATCATGGCACCAGCGTTGTCAAACTCTCCACAGTAATTGGGAGCTGAGAAAAGAGTGACGAGTTGCCTCTTTGCGAAAAACTCATAACCGTCTTCAACCACCTTAAACGAGAGAGAGAGAGAAAAAAAAAAAAAGAGTTAAAACGAGGCGAACAGAAAAAGAAGAGTCACAAGTTTCATCAGGAAGACAGAAAGTTTTAGAAAATTACTGCTGATCATTAACTAGAAAGAACCTTTTAATCCTGTGAGCTCTTTAATGAGTAGAAACATGCAGGAACACAAGAGGTTTCAGTGTCGCCAAACACAACTTAATTATGCCTGGCTTACACCATCAAATTCAAATATTACACACATGCTTTCACCATCCATCACTCCAAGGAGGAAAAAACAGAAAACATTTAAAGATCTACCTGACGTGCCTCACACATTAGGCCTTGTAAAAAATAGCCGCACTAATCACAAATGTAGGAAGCCGAACGCTTTAAATCCTAAAATGTGGGGTGTGCTGCGGTGGCGCAGGGGGTTAGCACGCCCCACGTTTGGAGGCCGGGTTCGACTCCCGGTCCCGGCGACCTTTGCCGCATGTCTTCCCCCCTCTCTTCGCAATCCTTCCCGTCTGTCTACTGTCAAAAATACGAGCCACTAGCGCCGCAAAAACTCTTCAGAGAAAAAAATGGAAAAAATCCTAAAATGTAAATTCTTGAATAATTTTGTCTGTTTAAAAATATTTCAGCTTTCATGACGTTTTCTCTGCTTGTGGTAGAAAATATTTAAAGATGACTATGAAGGCCACAGAAAAAGAAGAAAAACAAGAAAAAAAAAACTGCAATCAGCTTTACAAAAACATAAAATTGACCCAAATTTAGATTGGGACATGAGATAAATTAAATATATTCCATAAATGTCTAAACAGAACAGCACATCATGAGAAAGATTTAAAATCTACCTGATGTGCCCTGCATATTAGGTCCATGTCATGTTTGTGCAAAAATTTGGCCACCACATCCGCCCCGAACGTGAAGGAGACGCCGCGGTCGTTCTCGCCCCAGCCCAGCACGTCTTTGTCCGGGTCGGCCCACAGCAGGTCGCACAGCAAGCCCTGGTCCGGAACGTCTGTGGGCCGCATGACTCTGCGGATCTGCTCCATCGACTGCAGGTCCGGAGACAAACCTGGAGGAAAAATAAAAAAACGTTTCACTCTTTTTCATCTTTTCTTTTTTCAAAGAGTAGCAGGAGAACCAGGCGTACCTCCATGACAGCAGAATATTTTTTCATCTACAATAGCAGCCACAGGTAAACAGTTGAAGCAGTCTGTAAAGGTTTTCCACAGCTTGATGTTATACCGTCGCTTACCTGGAAGCAAAGAAAGCATAAACATGCAGCAGCTCCTTTACATCTCAACGCCACTGAAGTCACTAAGTGGTACTCACACTCATCATAAAAGCCGTAGATTCGGTTAATGGAGGCGCACTCGTGGTTTCCGCGCAGCAGGAAAAAGTTCTCAGGGTATTTGATCTTATAAGCTAGAAGCAGACAGATGGTCTCCAGCGACTGCTTCCCTCTGTCCACATAGTCGCCCAGAAACAGGTAGTTGCTCTCTGGAGGGAAGCCTCCATATTCAAAGAGTCGGAGCAGGTCGTAGTACTGACCATGGACATCGCCTGCAGGGGGCAGCAGAGGCACACAGACGTCACACAGCCGCAGCATTTACAGTTAATTCAACCTTATTTTAACACTTTTTCTTTTTTTATTACGAGTTGTTTTCCATTTAATTTGATTTTGCAACTCTGTAACTCAAGAGTCTTCAAAACTTCAGGAATAAATTAGGACAAAACAGGAGGGAAAAAAAAAAAAATCTGGTTTGAACTGTTAATTTAAGCTTTTAATCAAACCTTACATTTCACTTTATTACCAGTCTGTGCAGTTTCAAAATCAAAAACTTTCAAGGATTTTATGCAGAAATCACAACACTTTCCAAACTTTGAAAATCTTAAAATGAAATTCAAGCATTTTCAAGAATTTTCCTATTTAATTACTGTATTAAAACCAAGTGTTTTAAAACAAAAACAGACCTGGATCCTGTTTTTAGTCACTGAAAATAAACAAAATATTTTTTAATTTTTCTTCAAATTGAGCCCAAAATAATAATAATAAAAAAAACTGGATACCTCAAAAAAAAAAAAAAAAAAAAAAAAAAAAAAAAAAAAAAATGTTGAATTAATTTTTAAAAAAAATTTACTTGTTTAAATAACATCGTTCAAGCTTCATGTTTTGTTATGTAGTGTAAAAAAAGAACATTTTGTTTTTTTTATTGATGCTGTAAATCATCTGATAAGACTGATAAAAGTAAAACTCACCACATATTTTTAAAGGAGCCTCTAATTCAAGCAGGATTGGCTGACTCAGGAAGATTTCCCTGGATTTGAGGCAAAGGCCACGGATCTCGTTCTCCGTCAGCTGGACGTTCTTCCCCGGCCGGGATCCCTTCACTGCGACAAGAACACAGAAAATAATAAAAATTAGATAATTTATGGAGGAAACATCAGGACTAGCGTGTACTGTGAGCCTTAAAGGAGGCCAAACAAAGATTAACATTCAGCATTAAAATGTGATGCTTGGATTGTGCAGCAGACCACCAGACTGGACAGCTAACACCTCCCACCAGCCAAATGCTGTCAAATTCTGTTAGCGGTTCAGACTTGCAGCCGTTTCCACAGGTACTCGCTTCTTTTTTCCTCTTTACACGTATTCTGGAAAAGAGAAAACTCTGATATGTGGAAAACGTCGAGGTCGCCCTGTAAAGCCGAACTTCCTCTTTAGTCTGACGTTTCCGACATTATTAGAAGCTTTTCTGTGTGATTGCATGAGGCAGAGTTAGTTTGGTTGTAATGAACTTAAATCCCGTTTATCTCCCAATAAGCGCACATTCCGTCCTCGCCTCGTTCGCTCGCGTTATCTCAGGAATTCAGCAGGTTTATCGAGTGTCTGCTTATCATGCGTTTTCACACCTACCACACACACCGCAGAGGGAAAACACACCGCCATGATGGACACAGAAACCATCATGTCCCAGGATTTTAACCACTTCTGATCTAAACATGTTTCAGCTGAAAACCAGGCGTGTAAAATGTTTGTGCCCTGACGCTGCAGCGGTTTGGTTCAGTTCGTATCAATGACTGAATCAATAATGGCATGATCAATAAGTAACTATGAACTACAGGAGAGCCCAACAAACCCAAACAGATTTTTTAAAAAGTCCAGTTTGAGATTCTTTAGACTGGAAATTTATGTTAAACCAGTAAGTTTGTCATAATAAACAATAAGCCATTTAACTACATGATGAATTAAAACAAACTAAATGATTTCCATTTGCATGATTTATCATTTTTTTCTCTCTTCTCTTTAGTTATTTGGTCAATTTTTAAAAACAATTTTGTTCACAGAAACTTTCTAATTTATTTTATTTGTTGTTTCTGTTTCGTGAATGTTTAAAATGTTTTCGAGTTACATGTTCATTTTAATGTAAAAGTTTATTGATCTGTGAGAATCTGTTATTGTCTTTATTACAATCATATTAATTGAAAATGGTGTCAAAACAACAATCTGATTATTTATTCGAATAACTTCAATATTATCGTCCAACAAAATGTATTTTTCCCGATTAAAACACGACACGTTTTTTTTCTCTCCTGGGAAAAATTAAATAAACTGACACCCAAGTTGATAAGAATAAAACAACATCTTCAAATGTTTTCAGGGGATGTAAAAATAATAATAATAAAAAAGTTCAATATTATTAAAATGTCTTGGATATTATAAGAGAGGCGTTAGTAGCATTGGGACGTTTTTCTGCATCGTTTTATCCATCTACAACTCAAGTTTTAACTTTAAAAATCAAACATTTTGACAGTAAAACTAAAACCTAAAATGGAACAAAATGCCTTTTAACTTTTAAATATATTTTAGAAAAAATGGATTCCAGTTACAAGTCTGACAGCTAACAGCAGGTAGATGATCCTGTAAGCAGAAAGACAACAACTCTTTAAATATTTAATGCCACTCAGGTTGACATTAAGATGCTTTTATTGGTTTTACTGAAGGGGCGGTAACCGAGGCAACACATTATACAACAGATCTTAAGTGCAAAATGTAAACGCTCATTAAATCACTTTTTTTTGAGTCTGTTTACTTCAGTTAATCGTTTAATTAGTTGACAATTATTTTGATAATTATGGTTCATCGGTTAAATCATTGTCAAATGTTTTAGGCTGAAAGTTTCTTACTTTTGTGAGTTGCAAAGGTAAAAAAAAAAGTTAAAATATTCTGCATTAAGCAGCAATAAAGTCCAAAACACAGTGACAGTTACAGACTTGGAGGCGTTTGCTGGAAATCTATTTGCTTCTTGTTTATTTCTGCAACGAAGCATCTGATATTCTGTTTCATGGTCAATTAAAAAAAACATAATAAAGGTAAAAGTTGACAAAAAACAGACAATTTGTGGCACACAGGATATATTTAACCTAAGGCAGATTCCACATAAACCTCAGAAATGCAGTGTTGTTTAGGCCAGTCACAATAAGTTTACCCTGAAGTTATTGCGATAAACGATAATATTGCTGCTTTAAGACTATTTTTCAAATAGTACAATGGTAATAAAGGCATAATAACGCAAGGAAACTGTCTCAAAGATCAATAAACTTTACATTTTAATCAACATTTAACACTGGAGCTGGAAGACATTTCAAATATCCAAAATAAATAAAAAAAACACAACAAATAAAATTAATTATTAAGTCGCTAAACAAAACTGTCCTTCAACAAAACGGATAGTTGAGACCAGAATGAAGACTTTTATCATCCAGCTTTAGGAAAAATGAAAACAATAAATCATGCAAATGGAAATTGAGTTTGTTTTAATTTATCATTAAAATAAACTCAACTGACTTCATGCAACAGGCCTAATTGTTGTAGTTTTATTGCAATTAGAAATATCTCTTCTTAGTGGCAACATGTAAGACTATTTTATATTTTCTACATCTTGCAGAAACATCTAAACAGAAAATCAACACTTGTATCAATAGATAAGCCACAAAAAAAGGAAATAAATCAAGTTAAAATCAGAAAATGCACCACTAAAAATATGGGAAATATTAAAGCTAAGTGTTAAACGCGAGGCTGTATTTATAACAGAGCAGGAATCCGCAAGTGGAGGCAGAAGGACGGCAAAGTGACGGAAAAGGCAGGGAAAAGTGGATATAAATACCAGCCTGCTGCTTGTTGCTTTAAAGCGGGATTACCGCAGGCTAAGCCCTGACAGAGCTTACTCCAAAGTTAGCCTCAGAGTCAGTGGGCGACAGCGAGGGGTTCACAAAAGGCTTTAACACACTCTGAAAACAAAACGCTGCTGCAGTGCAACAGGAAAGCCCGCGGTCGGTAACCGGCCACAACCCGCCACGGCGCTCCATCAGTTTGCTTCAGTTAAGATCTGAGCAGCTAATCCGATTGTTTCTGCTAATTATCCAAACACGTTTAATTGGTTTGGTCCAGCACACAGGAAGCTGATGGAAATAAAACATCTATCAATGCTGCGATTCAGCAGCAGCTGCGTCGTTCCTTCATTATCTGGTAGTTCGGATCGATATCGCCGAGGAGTTTGACCCAACAATAAAAGCAGAAGCACCAACAGGGGTAAAAAAAAACAAAAAAAAGAACCAAGTGTTACATAACAGGATATAAATACTGCCACTATCAGGCCTGTTTGTTTTCTCCTGTGCTTGGCAGACAACCTTATCACGCTCCAAGTACAACAATCCATGGACAAACACTCCGGCATATCCTGCAGTCAAAGTCAAACAGCCAGCAGGCGATTTCAGAACCGAATGATCCCGACCAGCGCCTTCATTAGAGGGTAGAACAAACAGAACCGCGTTTCACTACAGAGTCTGGGAGAACGCAGAACGTTACCATCTGACCCCAAAACAACAAATAAGCTGATAGAATGACACGTTGAGGAGCACGAAAACATCAAAATATGAGCTTTTAGATGATAATAGTGTGAAAAGCTGAAGCTATAATCAGAGATGACAGGATAACAAATAATACTGGGTTATAAATTGTTCTAGAAGTTATTAAGATAAACAATAAAGTTGTTGTTTTGAGACCATTTCCAAGTAATACAGTGGTAATAATGGCATAATAATGCAAGAACATACTCCCAAAGATGAATGAACTTTAAACACTGACATTTTAAACATCCGAAATAAATAAATAAAACAAAAGAAACAACAAATAAAATCAATCATAAAGTCTCTGTAAACAAAACTGTTCTTTAACAAAAGAATTAGCTTTTACCAAACTGAGGACTTTTATCATCCACTTTCTGGTAGGAAGAGAAAAACAATAAATCATAAAAGTGTAAATTATTGGGTTTGTTTTAATTTATTCTGCAATTAATTGATTTACTGCAACAAGCCTAACCAGCTCATGGTTTAACAATAAGTAACTGATAAAATAATGTGTTGAAGAGTACAAAAACATTTAAAAAGTGAGTTTTTAAGATGATATTAATGTGAAAAATCTCTAAGTGTTCTCTAAAAACAAGGTTTCACCAACTCAAATTCAAGACCTTTTGAAGACCATTATGAACAAAATATAAGGGCTACATCATGATAAAAATGATTTAAATTAAGCCAAACAATGATAAATTTTCACTTATGATGGTAAAAAGCTAGCCAGGTTATATTAGCATCTAGTTAGCGTTAGCCTCAACCGCCTTGGTGTGTCTGAGCAACTCAAACTTTTCTGTGAGAAACATCCAGCAAGAATAAAAAACAGAATATCCACTATTAAATAGTCCAGAAAACACATTTAATACCTACAATTAACAAATTTAAGGATTTTTAAAATGAATTCCAGACATTTTAAGGCTTTGATTTAAGATTTTTTTAAATGATGAGTGGAAACTGTAACCATAAAATCTGGATGTGAAAATGCATTTCTAAGTGATTAAATGAACATTTTCAATTAACTAAAAGAAGATAAAGAACCTGAAAGCCTGAATCTAACTAAAGTTGGTATAAAACAGTTTCATATTCTACTGTCCTCTAATCGTCTATAAACATAAAACGATCTTAAATTTATGCTTCTAAATGTATTTTTAATGATTTACCAGAATAAATAAACTTGCAGCATCTCTCCATAGTATAAAATTAGCTGCCTGCTTTTGCCCAGGTATTTAAATCTTGCAGTAAATTTATCAAAACAAACACATTTCTCCCTTCCCCCAAAAAATTCACATTAATGAAACAAAAATCAGAAACTTAAATGTGTTTTAAATGCAGAGAGGGCCATCATACTGACTGTTGAGATAGGAGAAACTTCCCATTAGTTCTGACTTAAATTATTAAAAATTTTACATCATTTTTAAACTCAAGTATTTCTCTCTGCTGATGTTTCCAGATTTAAGGTTTCTCACTGCCTAAAGCTCAGGAATGCAAAAAAATTTAAAAAAATTAAAAAAAATCAGCACAAAGTTAAACCAGTTTAGGTCCAAATAAAATATTTCTGACTGATATTTGTGTTACATAAATAAAAGGAACTTGACTCACCAAAACAACCACTTTCCCATTTTATACCAACAGCTTTTTCTGAAAAAGCTTTAAAAAATTATTAAAAGGCACCAATTGGGAATATTTTCTTTACCCAAATTAAATTATTTCTATGGCTGCCACTAGTCATTTATCATAAAATTAATTTTTGAATATTTGATTATTGCTTCAAAAAATGATTTAGATTTTTTAAAATAAAAGCAAATTTTTTGCATTCTTTTAGAAATCTATAAATTGCATAATAAAAAAAACTAAATAAAACGGAGCTCTTATTATTAAACATTTACAAACAAAGTCATACGTATTCAGTGTAAAATATTACTGGACTTAACTAGAAATGCATAAAAAAATTTGTCTTGTGTCCGAGTGCAAAATGAAACATTGAATTTCTGCTGCTTTTTACTCAAATTGGACTCAGACATTCAAATTATTTACACCAATAAGTGTGATTAAAATCAGGTGTA
Source organism: Poeciliopsis paucimaculata (assembly GCA_903067055.1). Lineage (NCBI taxonomy): Eukaryota > Metazoa > Chordata > Actinopteri > Cyprinodontiformes > Poeciliidae > Poeciliopsis > Poeciliopsis paucimaculata. Next base: position 45,890 of record CAEGAD010078434.1, read on the forward strand.
GGGAAATTTATTTTAGCTTATTATTTACTTATTTGCATATTAAAACCTGCAGGCAGCTGCAGCTTCAAACGTCGAACAAAAGGGAAACAAAAATCAGCGATCAATGGATTAAATGAATGAATTAGAGAAAGGAACAGGCTTTTCAGCAGTTCTTTTCTCTAAGGTATCGTTTGTTAAAAAATAAAATCATACCATATCAGTGTCCCAAACTTTGTTTAACTTAAAAGTAAATATTTTTGGAGACTTTGGCCTTTGGAGAGGCCGTGCTCATTGGGGAGGAATCAGACCTTCTGCTGTTTGTTCTGGAAGAACGGTGCATACAGAACCAGCCAAAGAACTCGGGTTCTGACCCAATTAAAGGGACACATGCACAGGTTGAGAACACACAAATAGGGAAGAAAACTGTTAACTTTTGTAAAAAAAAATGTAGGGAATAATTAACAGATTTTTAATTTTTCAGCTCACAAAAACTCTTAATTAAGTTTTTTAGATAATTAAAGAGCGCATATTTAGTTTTATTACAGAAATCCGTCTTTTCCTCCCCCAGTTTAGTCAATAAAGCTGTAAGGAAGAAAACTAAAGACGACGTTAAAGAGAAAAGGTAGACCACAAAACGTTACTGCTACAGGAGCTGGCCGTAACAAAGCAAATTAATAGAAAATTGAGTGGAAGGAAAAACAAATAGTGGCAGCCCCATGTGTAGAGATATAGCAGGGATGCACTGATTGCAGTTTCCTAGCCGATCCCCGATCTTTACAGCGTCTGACCTGCCGGTTCAAATTCTGGCCGATACCAATTTTTTTTTATCTGAAATGTTGCTAAATGTAGCAAGAAAGCTGCAGAGTTGGCAACAAAGGGGCAACTACTGCTAACTGCAGACGTTCAGACATGCCCTGGTCTGTCAGTCAAACCTCTCCAAAGGGAGAGCAGAAGAACACAGAACCCAAAGCTAAGGGATTTGGGTTTCCCTATTTCAGACCCATAAGCCACAACAGAAACATCTCCACTCAGAAGTTACGACCCGAAAGTCTGGCTGAGATTCACCTTCAGATTCTGGAGGAGCCAACAAGACCAACCAGCTATTAGCTCAACCTGAGAGACAACTAACAGTCCTTATGATGAAATGTAGTTTTCACTCTTTAATAAAACTGAATTTGAGATTTATTGGCTTTGTATAATCCTGTTGCAATAAGAAATTAATCAATTAACCGCACAATCAATTCAAATGTCCTCAATAATTGCAATTCTGATGACTAATATTTTTTTAAGGGAATCTTAGTTTTATAATCCATTTTATTTATGGTTTTGGTTGTGTTTGTCTTCCAGTTAGACGTTCTTTACAAAATAAAACTTAATTTATCTTTGAAACGGTGAACTTGCAGCATAATGCTATAATCAATATTTTACTCAAAAATGGTCTCAGTTAGGCCTGTTACCATAACAAATTTTACTGGACAAAAAAATTGTCCCCGAAGTTATTACAGTAAATTATAATATAATAAGTAATTTAATGATATAATAATGCCAGAACACATTCTCAAAGATCCAAAAACTTTAAATTCTAACGAACATTTAACACTGGAACTGGAAGACATTTTAAATATCCAAAAGTAAATCGACAAAACAATAAAATTACCCTTTAAAAAGGCTAATTGAGACCAAATCCCCAGTCTTAAGAGTTGTATCTGGTTTGTGTAGAAATAGGAATAATTGAGCTTGTTTTAATTCATCATGCGATTAATTGATTTAGTGCTCAAGATAACAATATTATCATTTATCTTGATAATTTATGGGACAATTTATCATCCAGCAAAACCTATTGTGTGTGCAGAAAAATAAAAAAAATAAAAAATCTGAATTACTTGGCAGGAGCTATTTAATTGAACTAGTTTCCCAGAGCAATGCAACGTTACTTTTAGAAAACTTAAATCTCTCCACCCAAACCTTCCCACTAAACAAAAACATTAGGAGTTGATTCTGAAAAGGAGAAAGTGCTGAAAAAGTTAGTCAGCTGTTTCCTTTCAAACTCTCCTTCAGAGCAGACGTACATCATGTTTATGCTCTGCTGGCTCCCAGTTATGTGGCATAAACAAACACCAGAAAACACACCTACAGTTGCTGCGAGCTGACGGTGATTCTGCGGGTTTCTCAGTGATAACAGTGAGTTGTTAGGCTGTTTCCTTGTTGTGTATCCGCTCACGCATGAACAAACTGCAGCTTTTTGTTTCACATCTTGAATATGAAACGATAAAATCACTTAAGCCGATACGTCTGGTGAAGTATTAAGCTTTGGGAAAAGTCTGAAAATCGCAGTAATTAGCAGCCGATTTATGGTCTACAAGCACTAGGGAGGTGTTTTACTGCACTAGTTTGACTAAACTTTTCCTCTACATGTAAAACCTGAGTCCAAAGATTAACAGTGTGGGGAAAAAACAAACTGTTTATTCCTAAACGCATAAAACTGATGTGTGGTGCAGGTTTTCGCAATTCATGGAAATTAGCAATCATGCTTTCTGAAGCCGTGACATGTTTTTGCAGAATATTTTTACCACTTCCTGAATTGGGGGAAGTTTAAGTTTGAACTCTTCCAGACGCTAGATCAGCACAAGTTGTTTCTACAAATATAAACACCAACTCCAGCAGTAAAACATCACAGATGCACCAACCAGCTAGAGATCACAATCTGAAAGGTCAAATAATGACTCTTCTTCTTATTCAAAAAACTTAAACCAACAGCGTGGACTTCTGATACACTTGTTTCGGCTAAATATGAGAAAAACAACACAAATGTAAGTAACATATAGGCCTGTCATGATTACACATTTTTCTGGACGATAGATTTTCCAAGTAAATTTTGCAATAAATGATAATATTGTTATCTTAAGACGGTTTTCAAGTAGTGTGTTGCAATTTATCCTATTAAAAAAACCAATAAACTTTAGATTTGTTAAGAACACTTAGCACTGGAACTGGAAGATATTTTAAAAATCCAAAATACAACATACAAAAAACCCTCCACATAAAACAGAAATATAAACTACAAGCAACCAAAACCCTACATAAAATGGGTTATGAGGTCTCTTCAAAGAATATTATTTTTGATTTATCATGCGATTAATTGGTTAATTGTGACAAGCATCTTCAGAAGCACAAATCTGTTGCTTATAAACCTTGAACTAAGCTTTTTTCTTTCACTCAACTTCCCATGTATGCATTTTTAGCAATGTTCTTTATTCCTGTTTATCTAAACTTATGGTTACCATAGGTTGCAAGGATTAAAATTAAAAATTTAAATAGCTCTCTTTGTGAATGTGTAAAGCTATTTACACCAGAAGCAGCAAGTTAAAGAGGATGTGAGAAAAAGGTGAACATGTTAGGAGTTAATACAATGATTTTGTTTAGTCTTGTTTATAGTATTTACACGAAAAACATAAATTCAGTCATTTACGCTTACAGTTAGGATTTCGATTTCTACAACACCTAACATAGTCTGTGGATTAAACTAGTTTAGCAGAATAGATTCATAAAAATAGAAGAAAAAAACGTGATGCATCCACAGTACGTCACTGTAACGTCACGCATTTCTTTTAATTTGCCCACCGAAATGCATCTACAATGAAAACATAGGGAGAATAGGCTGTGATAAAAAGGGAACTGTCTGTACAAACAGAAATAAATCTATGAAACGCAGAGTTGATTCAGGTCCAACATTTGATCCGGCAAAATCCAACAACCCCTAAGAGCAGCACCGGTCTAATGTAGGCTGCTTCACCGCACACAGCGCCGATCTCCCGGGTAAAAGGTCTAAAAACAATTCACCATCATCGAAACAAAACAAAGCTTCACACTGGTTTGGATTCCCCTTACCTTCCAAAAGACGTTGAATTATAGAGTCGATGTTTAATTTGTCCGGCTCCGCCATTTTCTGAATTTTCTGACGTTATCGGGAAGTGAGACCTTGGTTTTATGCGTCGCACCTCTTTAAAATTCAAAACAGAGAACAAGAGAAGATGGACCAAGTGTTATTAATTTGCTTTACAGATGTGTTCGGTCGCATTCAGAAGCAAACGACACCGACAAAACCGAGCAACAGGAGCACATTCAATGAGCTAATCCGAGCTAAAGCTGCTACCCAAGTAGCATAAGCTACACTTTTTTTTAGTAGCATCGGCACAACTGTACCGCGACTGCTAAGCGCTGTAATAACACATTAAGATAACAAAATGTTCCCAAACCTTTTCTCTAGAGCAGTGTCTGCCCTCCCGGTACGGAAAACGACGAGTTATTTATTAACCAGGTTAAATCTTGGCCCCGTTTTCTCCTGCTTTGTCCAGGTCGCTCCACTCTTCGCCCCCAGGAACTTTGAAAGAGGGCCGTTTCAGCCGAGAGTCTACGGCGACATACGAGGCTGAATCAAACCCGACTCTTCCCAGCCTTCTCAGACGCTGATTGGTCACGCGAACCAATTCATTTGCATCTGATTGGCTATTTGCTATGTCTGTCTTAAAAATAAACTCCACCCACAGCAGTTTTTAACGGCTGCAAAGGTGAGCTCATGAAAACCTTCAAACGTCGCCACCTAGTGGTAAAGTTGAGAGTTGCAGTATTTCATGATTTATTAAAGACAAACCTGATTGTTTTTTAACTGCTCGTGACTTTATTTACCCAACAATGTCATTTTATTTTAAGTTGTCTGAAAGTTTATAATATGTTTTTAAAACTTCCTTTAAATATGAATAACAGCTGGACTGACCGAATTTTTTCACCGTATTTGTTAGAATAAACAACATTTAGTCATTAATGCATGCTAATAAAAATGGACAGAAATTGAGCTGATGTAATATTCTTTTGTTAAATGTAATATTTTCACTAGGTGTAAGTAAGAAAACATCATAATTAGAAGAAAAAAAAACTTGAACACTTTGTCATCTGTGTAATTAACCCATATAATGTACTTCAACTAGCCAGCTTGCAAGATTATCATTTATTGATTGGTAATTCACTTTCAATTCTTCATTCTGAAATTGCTCAATAAAATTCAGAAACAAACCAAATGCAATTTGCATTTGCATTAGACAATGCGTAACTAAAAAAATGGAACAAATCTGAGTTTAATGCTTTAGTTATCCTCTAAAAAAATATATTTTGTCTAAAATAATAACACCTGCGTAAAGTAAAATAATATTTAAAAACATGATTAATACATTTAAAATATAAATGAAAACAAAACATAATCATGCACACCTCATCTATTCGTATAACCTCTCACAAATATATTTAAAGCTTTACAATCTGTTATGACAGATAACCTCCTCTCATTCGTAATCAAAAAAACAAAACAAAAACAACAAAAGAAACACATTTTGGCATTTCTGCTATTCTATATCGCAGCTCTTTGAAGTTCTAACATTTCACAAGATTGATGGATCCAGATAGAGGAATATTAGGACATTCTTTTTTCCTAATCTCAGCAGATCAGACGTCTCCAACTCCTCGAGGGAAACTGTCCTGAAACTTTTGTCCCAGCACGTCCAAACCAGATTTCCAGGCCTCTGCAACTCAGTCTCTCAAGCTTGTGGTTATATTATGACTTGGATTGACTCTCATGATAATATCTTATGCAGTTCACTTGTGGTGTAACTACAGGAAAGCTGCAGTAAAAAAAGCTTTTCAGGATTCGTTCAGTCTTCCTTAGGCTTTCAAGATGGATATCTGCAAGTTTGTCCAGTGTTTTCATGCTTTACTGAGCAACTTTACATTTAAATTGATGTGCTTCTAATCTCATCTCGCTGAGAATACGAAACACAAAAAAATCCACACAGATTGTGGAAAACAGTCAACATTTAGGACGTTGTTTGCAGATTTTATGCTTCAAATGCTCAATGATTTCCAGCTCTCTTTTATGCAGAAATCAGGCTGTTTTTAATTTTATAAAAATGTTGTTTTGTTCATAGTTGTCCAGGCAAGAGGGGAAATATTTTGCAAATAAAAAAACAGGTTTCTAAAATTCAAAATGGAAAAAAAAAACGTCTATATTTTGTGGCCCTTGATCCTTTCAACTTTACGGTTTTGGCCCTAGTGGTGAAAAGTGTGTATTAGGCTTTCAGGGAAACACTGTGATGGTTTCTTTTAATGGCATTGATCACTTTGTCAGAAATAAAGGTCAATATATGAATATAATCCAGATTTTAATTGTTCAAAAAACAATGTTTCCTACAAAAGTCCAAACTCAAATTGAGTTGAGATGACTCAAACAATTTGAAAAATAAAAGACCAAAATTCAACTGGGTTATCTTGTATGGTTGATTCAGTTGGCACAACATGGCCAAGTGGTTTAATGTCTTTTTTCCCTTATTTTTTATATAATGTCAGAATTAATCATGTTAATTCAAAGCAAGAATCAATGTCTGCAATTTATTGCTGGTGAAAATAAGAAAGTTACTCCAGTAAATGTAACTGGTTCCGACCCAATTCTGCTGGCTAATTTCCAATCCAGTAACGATCCATCATAGATCATTGAAGTTTAATCTCCAAGTTTGAGTTAAAAACAGAAGAAAAGTCAATATTTGTACTTTTTGTGGTTTGAAGAGATGTTGTAATATTACAACACTTTGACTTATAGGGTTTAAGCTAGCTTGTGTGGTTATGTAGGACAATAAACACCATTCAAATCCAGCCAAGAATGTTTCCTATAAAACTCAGATTGAGTTGAGATGATTAAACAGACAAATTGTGTTGGGAAAACTCTTTGATTTGAAGAACAAAGGATGGAAATTACATTTTATTGTTGACAAAGACTTTCTGAATTATCTCTAATGGTGGATGGAAGGAGGCACAACCATTTGGCCAGATTGGTCTAAAGTATCTCTTTCTCAATAAATTAAATAACATCTGAAATAATCAAATTAATTCAAAGTGAGAATCAGAATTATTACAGTTAAAAATCAGAACATGAACAAACTGAGGCTAACATTTGTCTCATACTATCCAAATCTGTCCATTGTCCTATTTTCTCCTTACCAGATTATTTTCAATAATTAATTTTGATGTTATGCAAACCAAAACTACCAACACATCTATTTTTAAAGCCGACATTCCTACTTGTTTCTTCATTCATCTTTCTGGTGATCCATGAAACCAACTGGATGAGTCAAGATCTCACGGTCTCTGCTCCTCGTCTTCGTCATCGATTTTGACACAGACAGGTGTGGAGGGAGCTGGGATAGCTATGGAAACCTGCGTGGGATTTGTTTGTGCCGACTGGATGTACTGATGGGAAAAACTGGCAATCTTCCAGATGATTCACTTAGTGGTTGTTTATTTCAACTTGTGATGGATACCAATGGAGAAACTCTGCAGCATCACTGTTGTAACAGAATAAAAACATGTATGAGATTTTATTCCTTTTTTTTTTTTTGTTCAGGAAATTTATGATCCGTTTCCAAAAAGAGGGGAACATATACAGGTCAGAACTGGTTTCAGCTCCATATTTCCTCTGGCCGGACTGGGGCTCCACCTACTCCTGACATTCCTCTATAAGTAACGTTTGTTTCCTCACACTGCAGCTTCCAGACGGCCGCGCATCGGAAAACATCTTCAACAAAAACCTCTAAGCCTCTACAAGCGTCCAAAGAAGACAAACAGGTAAGTCTTTACATGCAGTATGAACAACATCATTAAGAAAACATTAAAGAAATAAATGTTTTTAAAGATATTTATTTAAAAGAATATTTGATAATTTTTTTTTCTGGAATTTAATCAACTAGTTTGGGCAAAAATTGCTTTAAATGTTCAAAAACAAAATAAATGAATTGAAATTAATTACATTTTTTGTGCCAGTTTTCATGATTATTTACTACCGTATTTCTGATTTAAAGAATCTCAATTTAATCAAAATAATATTTAATGTTTGCATTTTTTAACTTACAAAAAGAATAATTCAAGATATTTTAACATTTAAATCAAATGTGGCTGATTCTTCTTTTGACACATTGGTGTCAAAAGTTTGTTTTCAGTTAATCTGATGTGATCAAATACTTAAAAAATGATCAATTTTATCTCCCTTGCTGGATGTTGTGAAGCAGCGGCTGATCCTTTAATTGGTAGAGATCTGTCTGGGTGTGACTTTGATTTGAAAACATTGCCTTAAACCACAGATTAGGTGGTGACATGCACCATGTAATAAGTGTTTTGTCTGAGGGAGTGTATCCAGCTGAAGCTTTGACAAACACACAGATTAACTGGAGCAATGAGTGAAACAAAAGAAATTAATTCAGAGCATTGTTTTTATTTTAAATAGCTTTAGAAAACCTTATCTTAATGCCCAAGAAATTTTAAATTTGTAATAAAAAAATCCAGATTTTTAGCATTTATTTTACCTCTATATATGCAGTTTTTTCCAGAATGGGATCACCAGCTATTCAGATGGTATGTGTGACCTTCGGGATCATCGGGATCATTGGGGTCATCGTCTGTTGCGCCCTTCCTCTCTGGAGAGTGTCAGCCTTCATAGGAAACAACATTGTGACGGCTCAGGTAAGCATATTTGATTCAGAGAGCAACAAAATATATTTTGACTTAAATATATCAGAAAAGTAATGTTTTTGCAGGTTTTATGTTTTATTACTCGACAATTACGCAATCATATTTTATGTTTTCACCTGGAAATAATTTTAATATAATTGTAGGTTTCACTATTAAAGTCAATTAGGATTACCTCTGTGTATATTTACTAAATGCCACACTGATTGAAGAAAATAGTTTTTTAATCTTCACTTCTTGGGTTAAATATACTGAACATTCTTAAATAGGACCTATGATGGAAAATTCACATTTTGCACGTTTTTGTATTAACATTTTGGTCAATGACTTCTGAAAACAGCTGAAAGAGCTTTAAAAAAAAACATCCAGTTGTTTTTGGGCAAGAAGTTTATGTTTTTTGGTGTTTAGAAAATATGTTGTTCCAAAACCATTCCAGAGTAGCAGGCAGTACCTGTTACCTAGCAACCCCAGTGGAATTCTGCCCGTTACCTAGCAACCCCAGTGGAATTCTGCCCGTTACCTAGCAACCCCAGCAGAGCTCTAGGGCATTTGTACAGCACAGTGATCCATTAGTAACCAATATGGCTTCATATTTTGGGTCAGTATCCAAGTGGAAGATCCACTGGAGCCCAAACTTTAACTTCCTGACTAGGATTGCTGCTTCAGCATTTCCACATGGTTATTTCCTCATGAGTATGTGAAGTGCACCAGTCCCTCGTGCAGCAAATCATCCACTGAACATCATTCCAGTTTGGTTGGTCTGTGACTTGCAAGCTTTCCAGCTGTTTCCTCCAAATGAAGTAACAAAGTTTAATCCAAATCTTGTGAATTCATCAGAAACCTACAAAATCCTCACATCATCATTTGGCTTTTCTTAGATTGCTGAAATTTTTGACAGTGTTTGCTGGAATACAGAAAATGAGAAGAATTGTGTTTTATACAGTGCATGTGAATGTCTGTTTCTGCACCTTTCGGTGTAGGAGAGTCAAGAAGGTCTGTGGATGGAGTGTGTGAAGCAGAGCACAGGGCAGCAGCAGTGCAAAGTGTACGACTCCTTGCTGCAGTTAGGCTCTGACCTGCAGGCCGCCCGCGCCATGACCATCATCAGCTGCATGCTCGGGATTGTCAGCCTCCTCATCCTCTTCTGCGGTGCCGACTTCACCACATGTGTTCAGAATGAAGACGCCAAGCCCAAAATCAGCCTCGTGGCCGCAGTGGGCCTGATGCTGGCCGGCCTGCTGGTGATCATCCCGGTCAGCTGGTCGGCACACAACACCGTGAGAGATTTTCACAACCAACTGGTGCCCGAGTCCCTGAAGAGAGAGCTGGGAGCGTGTATCTATATTGGCTGGGCAGCCGGTGTGCTGATGCTCCTGGCTGGAGGTCTGCTCTGCTGCTTCAGCAGACCCAAATCCAGCAGCTCCGCAGGAACCGCCACGTACTACAGCAACACCGCTTCAGCACCAAACAAGAACTACGTGTAGAGGCCGTGTGGTACCAGAAAATGTAAATACTTTATGCTAAGAATATCTGAATCTCATTATTATTTCCAGAATTCTAACAGTTGCTGCTGGAAGGCATGTACTCTGTAACGTTTTATTTCCAACAGTTTCTGAGCCGTTTTTTTCTATCCTGGCAAAATGGTTGAATTCCCATGAATATTCCAGAAATTTGTGACATAATAATGACAAATTCTCTCTAAGCAGCCAAATGACACATTACATGGATTGTTACAGGCAAGTTACAAGATAAAAACCCAAATGACAATTTTGTTTGTTTATTTAGTCCATTTTATGTTCAGGATTTATTTGCTACCAACCAGATTTGCCTCAAGAAACATTTTCATTGTTGTATTTCTCAAGCTTCTGCACGACTTCCTATTCATAAAACTGGTTTTGTTTCTCATTTTGTACACTGATCACTAGATATTATTAAAGCTTTGTCAGATTTTAAAGAAGTTTGCATTTTTTAAATATAGAATCTGGAAAATAAAAAAGAGCTATAGAGCTATGTTATAATCTCTCTAACAAAAAATGCAGCAACATGGTTTTTCTGACTTGCTGTTAGCACAATTTTGTAACGTGTTGCTTCAAATGTAAAATGATGCACAAGTCTGGGTTGATCTGTCCTAAAATCATATTTAGAGGGTTTTCTTCATGCATCTGCAGGCGCAAACGCACAGCAATATTTGTTGGATGTTGCAAACTAATCTGAACTCTTATCTTTCGCTGGTTATGCATAACTTCTCCTAATTCAAAGAACTTCCTTACTTTGTAAAACTTATAAAGATAATCAAAGTCTAGTTAATTTCATTTAAAAAATTTCTAAAATACGGATAAATGTTTATCTTTTTCTTGTGAGGCTTACAAAACTTTGAGAGAAAAAATAAAAACAGTTTGCATGAAGTCTGAAACGGTGCATGTAATCTTAAAAAGAAGAAGCAAAATGTTACGTCTCTCCTTATTCGGTTGTGCAAGAGAAGACTGAACCACATATAGATCTCGGTTTCACAGTCTATGATCATATCATTTAAAGTCTGAAATATAGAAGAACCTGCGGCATCTCATAAAGGTAAGCAATATCTTCTCTCTTCACTTATTTCAGTGTAAAGGAAAAAACTAATTTAGCTAAAATCTAAGTTGATTTTTAAAGCTAAAAAAAATATGCATCCTAAGAATATTCAAACTTTAATAAGTGTAGAGAGGAAAGATGTGACCTGAATGGAAAGTGTAGAATGACATAAATTATTCCAACTATTAATTAATGTTAATCAGTGTGTACGTATTTTAAGCTCTGATCTGAAGGTAATTTGTAGTTGTTGGTACATTGATGTATGTGTTTGTATGAGAATGGCCAGAGTGGTTGGAGCTGATAGAACGGCAACAGCAACTCAAATCGTTACAACCGAGGTCTGCAGAAGAGCATCTCTGAACACACAACACGTTGGACCTGGAGGCGGATGGGCTACAGCAGCAGAACACCAGACCAGGTGCCGCTCCTGGCAGCTAAGAACAGGAAACTGAGGCTCCAATTTGCACAGGCTCACCGAAACTGGACAATAGAAGATTGGAAAAATGTTGCCTGGTCTGATGAGTCTCGATTTCTGCTCCACTTTCCGACGGTCGGGTCAGAATTTGGCGTTAACAACATGAAAGCATGGATCCATCCTGCCTTGTATCAACGGTTCAGGTGGTGGTGGTGCAATGGTGTGGGGAATATTATCCTGGCACATTTTGGGCCCATTAGTACCAATTTAGCATCATGAAAGCACATGTGCAGAATGGATGGCTGTAGGATGAGGTGGACGTTAAGGGCGAAATCTTTGAACGGCCTTGTTGCTGAAATGTGCAATACAGAAGAACTTGGCTTGCAAGAAAAATAATCACACAAACACATTTCCATGTTTTGTGAGATTTGGATAGGGATTATATGCCGTCTTTGGATGGCAATTTTTAAATCTTCCAACACTTCCTGCTTTGCGTTTAGGGGTAAGTTTGTAACAATTGCTGTCCGTCTCCATTGTCTCTGTGGGCTCTGAAATATAGGCTACCAAATGTAGCCTGGCCCTTCCTGTTGTCTGCTGGATCAGGCATTGGCAGGAGTACAGGGTGCATATATTCCTTATGGAAACAACACAAGATCCCCCAGAATGATCCCATCACCCGAGTGACCCAACGCTCAATAAGAGGATGACGATGGATGGTTGACTCTTACCAGAGCCAGAGAAAATATTGTAGTCATTTCTTTAATTATTTGCTTTCTGCTGTTATCTTTTGCAGAATGAGATCCTCAGAAGTACAGATTGTTTGTGTGGCCATTGGGGCCCTCTGTCTGATTGGGGTCATCAGATGTTGCACCATCCCTCAGTGGCGTATGAGTGCCGTCATTGGAGCAAACATCGTTACTGTACAGGTAGCTATATATTGTGTTAAGTAGAAACAATCAAAAGGCTTGTTATGGTTGAAATTATCATAGTTGTGTTTATGTAGCTTTTATGGTTTGCGTCAACGAACACTAATATGGCTTTTCATGGTGCTGATAGGTTCTTCCTCTCTGAGTGGCCTTTCAGCCCATGTTTAGTAAATGGCTCATTTCATTCCCAAAGAAGTCTATAATGTTTCTGGAATTTAGGAAACAGAAATAAATTTAATGTCTCTATTTGATTTAATATATAGAACATATTTAATATTTTGTTTCTGTGTCTTTAGGTGATTTATGAAGGTCTATGGATGAACTGCGTGACCCAAAGTACTGGACAGATACAGTGCAAAGTGTACAACTCCTTGCTGGCACTACCCTCTGACCTTCAGGCCGCCCGACCCATGACCGTCATCAGTTGCATCCTCTGTGGTCTCAGCTTCCTCATCCTGTTTTTGGGTGCCGACTTTACCACGTGTTCAGAACGAAGACGCCAAGCCCAAAATCAGCCTGGTGGCCGCAGTGGGCCTGATGCTGGCCGGCCTGCTGGTGATCATCCCGGTCAGCTGGGCGGCACACAACACCGTGAGAGATTCCTACAACCCATTATTGATCAATGCCCAGAAGAGAGAGCTGGGAGCGTGCATCTATATCGGCTGGGCAGCCAGCGTGCTGATGCTCCTGGCTGGAGCTCTGCTCTGCTTCTTTGGTAGACCCAGAACCAGCAGCTCTAGTGGAACCGTCAGGTACTACAGCAACAGAGCTTCAGGTCCAAACGACAAAGTAGTTTAGAGGTTTTATGGAAGGGACTGGTGTCCAATAGACAGGCAGACAAGGGAGTTGAGTTGATAAAAACCGTGACGACGACAACCTAATTTTATTTGTTGGTACTTGAAGGATTGTAGTTTGTACATGCTCATTTCCAACATTTTGAAATGTTGCTTAAAATATAAGTTAAAAAAAAATAAGCATAAACAAGGTGCAAGGTGCAAAAGTCTTTCTGTAAGCAGGAAAATAAGATTTCATAGTCACAATTTTTCCAATGTAAGTTAAATGACAATTGTGTTCGGTAATTTAACCTGTTCACTTTTCTGTCATTTCTTTTTGTTTTTTACTCATTTATAGGAAGCTCCCAACCAAATGGGCCTTGGGAAATAATTTTATGAGTGTGTTTCTCAGATACTCTTCAGCTTCTGCATTGCTTTCTACTGACAAAACATTTACTATAAGTTGGTTTGTTCTATTTTTGTTTCTTTACAATGATCAGATTATTAAAGCATTGCCAGATACAAATGTTTTCAGAAAAAAGAATAAAATGTAGCAAAAAAACACAGAAGACTCCGTTTCAAAACTTTGTAAACAAACTTTGTTTTGCTTAAAACAAAGCAAATTTAAATTTCATCATAGAAGATTTGCTGTTTTAATTTTTTACTTTGATTCTTTTCAAAAGAAGAGTTGCCTACATTGATATACAAGTTAAAATACAACTATATATGTCGTGATGTCCATTAAATGCACATCACGACGTGTTCTATAATAAGTTTAAAGTCAACAGGTGTTTGATTATTCAAACACATGTCCAATTAAGTGTTTGGACTGAAATGGTATTTAAGCCGTCCTCCTCGTCACACTGTTCACATTTTGACACAAGACAACAACTGATCAACGGTACCTTGGTGAGGGGAAGCTTTAAACAGGAAGCTCTCAGACGGAAGAGGCCTCTGAGGTTCAAGCGTCATCCGCAAGTTTCAACAGAGACGCAGCGACTAAAAGAGTCACAAAAAGAAATAAATGTGAACATATTTTGGTCAAATCCCGCTCCACTGTAAACTGTCCCCTGTACATGGTGATAAATGCCACTTGTAACACTCTAGCTACATGACAGATCTCAAGCAAGGATTTGGTTTACCAAAACATAATATAAGAACATAAATAATTTGGATTAGAAGGTTTGGCTAAACCCAGAAGAGAGAAGGACCTCGCTGCAGCAAACAGAAAGGCACGGGATCGGACCACTGTCAGTCTCAGACCTTATTTGGAAATGAGATCATTGCACTCCGGAGGTGAAGGAGGTGCTATTATAGCTTTTATTTTATTTATATAGCTTTTATTTTCTTTTGATGTCTGTGATATATCTTCACCTTTAGGAAGAAGTTGAACTCTCGGCATATATTTGAACTTCTCTCTTTTATTTACTTCAGCGCTACTCAGTTTTTAACTAATTCTGTAGCTTTCGGTGTACTTCTAAATCTGCTCCTCAGTCGCCTCTTTTCAGGCCTGATACTGCCTCTAGTGGCGTGGTGGTGGTAACACAACTAATGTAATTGCATTACTAAATCAGTATAGCACAAAGTCTTTATTATTAAGAACATCTTAATATTATTATTATTAAGAACATCATTGACAGTGCAGTAGTTATTTACGCTATAGATAACATTTACCTATAGTGTGCTAAGTGTTTTGCTCTATTCACAAATTGTTAATAATGTGATTCTATGAATATGATTGGTTGTTTTAGAGAAAATTTTCCATATTGACAGACTAAATAGTTTCATCTTATGTTTTCCTATATATAAAACTCTACCAACAAAAACTCTCAGAATAATATACATGGCACCGTAATGAATTTTTGCTTGTATTTGTTCAACAACCCTGGTTGTAACAGGAGTTATTTTGTGAACCTAATTAGTTTGTTATTGACTTTTGCTCAAGTAAATTTCTTGCATATACATGGCAAATGGTATTTCTATTATAGTTGATAATGCTGTTTACATGTTTCCTTATTTCTTTTGTTCCTCCTATAATTGATGGAGATATAGAGATATTATTTATAATGTATAAAAGTATTGTTTTATAGATCATAAAACAATACTTTTTTAATGTAAAAAAAATATTCTAGTATTCTGATTTAGTAGTCCTAATTATATTAGGTGTGTTACCACCCCCATGCCACTAGAGGCAGTAGCAGGTCCAAAAAGATGCGACTAAGGAGCAGATTTAGAAGTACACCGAAAGCTAAAGAATTTGTTAAAACGGTGAGCTGCGCTGAAGTAAATAAAAGAGAAGTTCAAATACATGCTGAGAGTGAAAATCCTTCCGAAAGATGAATATATAACAGATTTCAAGCTCCTAGCGTCTGGTTGCCAAGGCTCCACGGGCTCCTAGCGTCTGGTTGCCATGGAACTGTGGGCTCTTAGCTTCTCGGTTGCCATGGCCCCGTGGACTCCTAGCGTCTGGTTGCCATGGCCCTGTGGGCTCTTAGCTTCTCGGTTGCCATGGCCCCGTGGGCTCCTAGCGTCTGGTTGCCATGGCCCCGTGGGCTCCTAGCTTCTCGGTTGCCACGGCCCCACGGGCTCCTAGCTTCTCGGTTGCCATGGCCCCGTGGGCTCCTAGCGTCTGGTTGCCACGGCCCCGCGGGCTCTTAGCTTCTGGTTGCCAAGGCCCCAGGGGCTCCTAACGTCTGGTTGCCACGGCCCCACGGGCTCCTAGCGTCTGGTTGCCACGGCCCCACGGGCTCTTAGCTTCTTGGTTGCCACGGCCCACGGGCTCCTAGCTTCTTGGTTGCTACGGCCCCACGGGCTCCTAGCTTCTCGGTTGCCATGGCCCCACGGGCTCCTAGCGTCTGGTTGCCATGGCCCTGTGGGCTCTTAGCTTTTCGGTTGCCAAAGCCCCACGGGCTCCTAGCGTCTGGTTGCCATGGCCCTGTGGGCTCTTAGCTTCTCGGTTACATCGGCCCCCCAGGTTCTGAGTACCTTGGTGACCAAAGCCCCCCAGGCTCCGAGCACCGTAGTGCCCGCAGCCCCCCACGCTCCAAGCACCTCAGAGCCCACAGCCCCTAAGGCTCCAAGCCCCTCGGTGCCCACAGCCCCCCAGGCTCCAAGCACCTCAGAGCTCACACCCCCTCGGTGCCCGCAGCCCCCCCAGGCTCCAATCACTTCAGTGCCCACAGACCCCCAGGCTCCTAGCCATGGTGTTGTGGAGCTAGAAGTCTGCGCCACAACCCCCCAGACTCTTAGCTCCTTCACTCCTGCAGCCCTTTTTGAGGCTCCCGATTAGACACTTTTGTTCTTGCATGTGTCTCGTTCTGTCAAGGCTTTTTTTCAAAACATTAACTATCAATCGTCAGGTCTTCTCCAACTTTTGATGCAATGGTCTCGAAAGATATTGATTTCCTCAACCCCTCTGGTACCATAATGTCCGGAGATGATTGTCTGTGAGCTAATCTCTGTATCTTTGCTCGCTCTACTGCCTCTCTTTCCAACTTGAGCCTTTCTTGAAGAGCTTTCCGTTCCTCGTGTTCCCTGGAATAGAAACATTTTTCTTCTATTCCTAGGAATTCATCTGTTGAATCAATGAACTCATTCCGCCTTCTAAACCTCACGGCAGCCTCTTTTCGCACCCAGTCCACTTCATCCATTTCTCGAGTAAGTTGCAATAAAGTGGGTGACAGGCAGTACATTTTTACCCTCTGAGGTGCCATAGAGAGTTTTCGGAGAGAGGGTTCTGATAGTTTAGGTTTCAGAGATAGTTTCCTGTCTTTTTTAATGTCTTCTGTGGATTCAAAGGCCTGATTAATCCCTTTCAACAGATCAAAATTACGTTTTAGATCCATGTTCATTTCTTCCATTGTCTTGTACATTTGTTGTTCGAAGTCCATCCAGTCTCTCTCATCTGCGTCAAGTGATTTTTTCACATCTGTCAGGAGCTTTTGGAGAGTACAAGTTTCGCTTTTAACAGATGGTGGTTTTTCCAAAGGTTTCTGTTCGACCAGCATTTCTCTTATTGATTCCTTTCTTTCCCCCATTTCCAGTTTAACCTTGCGGGCTTTTATTCTTTCAACCTCTCTTTCAGTGCACGGACCGACAATCGGCTCGATATGAAAGTCCAGGTCATGTTTTATAAGGAAGTCCTTTAAAAAGTACACCGCACTGGAACTCCGAGATTCTTTACCTAAGATCTTATCGTCAACCTCACCTTTCTGTCGAATCGATCGCATGTTAAGCTCTACTAGTGTGCCGTAATTATTTTCAGGGGGGTCATGTCCGCGAAACTGCCGCCTGACGTACTCCTCCATAAAGTCCACTTTCTTCTCCTTCTTTACCCTCTTGTACTTGTTCAAGCCAAATATTTGTCCCATTCTGTTGGAAGAAAAAAACAGAAGCTTCTGAAAATACGTTGGCAATCTCTCACCAGTTGGTTTAAAAACGCTCTATAGTCTGTTAGCTTGGGCGTCTTGCTGCTGTTTTCTGAAAACTTCAAGGGTCAAACTTGAAATCTGCACAAATGCTCACTCCTGTGATGTCTGGAATATCTGAGGAGAATAAAACCATGCACTAACAATCTCGACTATGACATCACAATCGCTGACATCACAATAGGGGAGGCGGAGAATTACGTCATCAGCCCTCACAGATCAGTTTTGTTTGATGAAAAAAAGCAAAACTCACATTTCTCACCGTAGAAGAAATATTTTTGCTCTGATTGTATTTCGTGTGGCATCCAGGAGAAGGCCATAACTGATGGTTAAATGCTGCTTTATTAAATTTATCCGTGTCATTCATAAGAGTTAAACAGGAACTATTCTGTACATCAACAGCAATCACAGAGTTTTCTATTAGCATTTCAGCTTACTCACATTGTTTCCTGACCGATCGTAGCTAAAACTGGGTGGCTATTTAGCATTTCCTGTTTGTTTTGCTAACTTTTAACCTCTTCAGTTGGAACCCCGTTCCGTTGCCATAGCTACGGTGAGATATGCGATACCAAAATAAAAGCATGTATCCTTAACGGCAGTTACAACAAAGGCAACTGTACATTCCGTATCTTTTACACTTTTATGATGATTATTATGTTTAACAAAATCTCAGTTTTTTTTTCTTTATGAAGAAAGTTTACGTTGCTGAACGTCTGGGACGTTTTTATAAAATGCTGGTATTAAAGTGCAATACCGCATCAAGCCACTAGAGGGCTCCTGACCCAGGCAAACATCATCCTCTCCATTCAAACAATGGCTTTATGCCCAGTTTTCAAAATTTATTTCATTCATCATCTTCATCGCATTTATCCTAAACGTTAAAGAAGAATTTTACTTATATAAAAGTCATGGAATCCATGAAATACTTCAATTTAGAGGGCTTATCTTGTATTACTGAAAATAACACAAAGCATAATATCTTCTCGACCTTTGGATACAGTTTCTTCCTATGAAATGTTTTGTTTTTTTTGCCTTAATTTGACCTGTAGGGAAAAGTAATATCGAATTCATTAATGTCGGATCTATTATTGACATAATTGGCCTTTTCTCCTCCTTTCCGAGCCTCTTTTACACGTTTTTAGGGAAACAAATATTTAAATTTCAGGAGTAAAACAGTTTAAGATGCTCTAAAATGCAGCTTTAAAAAACTGTTACTGTGATTCCTTAAAACAACAAAATGTAAATAGATTTTTATAGTTTCTGCTCCAAATGTGTTTTGTGACCTGTGACAGATGAATCAGTTTTATTTGGGGAAAAAAGTGAGAAGAAGAATTTTGTATCAATTGCAAAGAAACTGAACTATTGTCAATTTTTGACAATTAAATAAATTATGCACTTAACATAATAGAGACCATAATACAGATTTTTTTCTACCAACAGTCATCATACCTAATATAACTGGATAATTTAAATTAATGTGAGGCACAACAACATTTAATTTCACTTTCAGAGCTCTGAAGTATTTTTGAATTTGAATGTTATGCAATTTATTTTGTCAATATTAACGTTAAAATTGTAAAACTGTGCTAATATTTAAACAAAACTGGTGCATTAAAGTTATTTAACAAAAAAACTGAGCACAGGAACACAATTGCTTAATTATTTTGGTCGGTTCTGTCGTTTATTTTGATAGTTTCAACCGAGATGGAAATGTTTTGTTGGATCTTCATCTTCATTCTGTTTTCTTCACCTTTTGCCTTTGTAGAGTTTCATTGGTGTGTTCAAATCAGACAATCAGATGATATACACTGTTCAAGGACTGAAGGTTTTCATATACAAAACAGGATCCATTACAATAATAAAACCCAATCTTCATTTCAGTGTTTGTAAAAATGTTTTATGTGCTTCTTAAAAGAAAGCTCTTTATCTAAAATAAAACCAAGATATTTATAATGACTGTCAAACTCCATTTGTGCACAAAGAGCAGTGGGAAGTAAGAGGGAGCTCTGGTAGTTCGAGAGAAAACCGTCTCTTTCGTCTTATCCATGTTCAAAACCAGCTTCACAGTGTCAACATGAGTTTGAGACACTTTTTAAAAAAAATTGTAGACAAAATCAAATCTATTAAACATTTGCTAAAGACGTCAAAAGTTACATCCTGTTGTTCTTAGATGACCACAAACTCTTCATTGGCATGAAACAAAACCAGACAGTGATGGCATAGTTACTTTGAAAAAGTAACTTTAATCGGGTTACTGATTACGCCTTGAAAAAGTAACTTGGATTATTGACTACTTGACTTGGAAAGTAACTAAGTTACATTAAAAGTAACTATTTTAGTTACTTTCAGCAGCTGCTAACAACAACAACGCTCCACCACCTGTAAAAATGACATTAATCTTTGCCAATACTTAATTGCAAGTTATTTTATAATGGTAACATCAACAATGTGTCTCCACTCATAAGGTTGAACTAAAGATGAGATTTTTGTAATGGTTACAACAGTACAAAAAAAACGTTAGTAATTTGTGTGTTTTCGTGTGGTCCACTGTTGTCTGGAAAACTCTAAGAAGGACTTTAAAGCCCCGTCTCTGCCCCCAGCCTCCAGGTTGTGCGTTTCGGTCCTGCGTTTGGTGTCAGAGCTCAGTGCACTGAGCTCCTCCTGCCGCTCCACAACTTAGGTGTCCGCTGCACAGATTTGTGACATTTCTCTACATATTAATTATTATAATTGCGTTTAGTTGCACAACTTTACGGACTCGTTCATTCTTGGCTGTTTTCACGTTTATTGCGCTGTTCAGATTCGTCTCGATGTTTGCAATTTTCTGAAGCGCAACGCGAAGCTCGACGTCATCCACAGCAAATATATATACTCGACATTAAAGACACAGCGGGACGGATCATCCGGGAAATGATGGACAGGAAAAGCCTGACTAAAACTAACTGGATGTCAGACAAATTCTGGGGTTTATTATGTGTCTCTGCTTATTTCTAAGCCCAAATGAATAACTTCACGTTCAAAAACGAGCCCAAAAAAGCGAAACCTGCGACTCATTAAATTTGCAAGCGACTTAAAAAAGAAGCCCAAAGCCGTTTAAAATAACTTGGCGACAGAAACTCAAAATAGTTCCTGTTCTTCCACCAACAAAATGCGCATCTCCCTCCATTGTTTACATTTCTGCCACTGATATTGTCGCATAGAGAAGTTGGTCAGTCGACGAGACAAAATGACCGACGAATACAATTGAATAACAAAAGAAGATAGTAACGCACAGTAACGCAAAGTGATTTCGATAAGTAACTGTAGTCTGACTGGATTTATAATAGCAACGCGTTAGATTAGGCTACTCCTTACTGAAAAAAGTGGTGCGACGTACAACTGACAACATTGACCACAGATGTGCAAATAAAACAAAAAGCAACACTTCCGTTATAAAGCAACAACCACATCTACAGAGTGGTTAAGAAGATATGCAGATGTGATTCTAGCTGGTCTTCACTTTGCTCAAAGTCTCAACAGAAGAACCTGCAGAACGTGAGAAAGGTAAGAAATTATTTGCCTTTTTATTTATTTTTATTGCTAAGAAAAACTGATTTAGCTAAAACATAAGAATTGTTGGATTCTAATCTTTTTAGAAATCCATCATAATGTGCACAAAATTAATATTTTGAGAACCAAATGAGGCTTTTCTTATCACTTATACATTTTAATGCTCCATTAGTGACGAGTGACTGAAGTTTGTTGTACGTACTGAAAACCCTGTATATTCTACTTTAACAGGTAAAAATAATGCACAAAATCCGTGTAGGACGGCGAAGTCCTAGCACAAAATTTCGTGTAAAGGTGTACGGAGCCTGGTGCTGCAAGGTTGAGACCTTGTCCTGTTGTGGGCAGTGGGGCCCGGCTAATACCCGGGGTGAAACGGACGGCGGAGTCCGGCAGAAACAGGCGCTTAAATTCCGTGACGTGACGGGAAAGGGATCAGTAAAAATTAGCCAATAGACAGTCTAAAATCAAACGACTGTAAATATATCAAAGATCAGGATCCGCACAAAGTAAAACATTTAGATAAATGGATAACAAGTTATAAATTTGACGGTCTAAATTAANTATGATGTAAAGCACTTTGAAATGCCTTGCTGCTGAAATGTGCTATACAAATAAAATTTGATTGATTGATTGATTGGGAGACCGAGGAGACAAAAGTAATTATTTTCAGTTCAGTTTATTTCTATTGCACCAATTCACAATATGTTGTCTCTAAGGAATTTACAAAGCAAAACAAAAACATTTTATTGCCAATGTGAAAGAAAAGTAAAGGGTTAGTCGCAGGAGAGCGAGAACGTTTAGTTAATGGCAGCATTATCTCAGCTGAAGCCAAAATCATGAAAGGAATCGCAGCTCAACAGATTGCAACTTCAACAAAGAGTTAAAAATAAAAAAAGTTAAAAGCTGAAATAAACTGAGTTTATTCAGTTTGTCCTCCAGCAGCCTAACAGAGATAACTCAGAAAAACCTTTGATAAAACTGATTATTAAAATCTTTCTGTGTTAATTTAACAAGAAGCCAATGAAGACAAGCTAAAATAGGAGAAATATTTATTTGGCTACTTTTCATTAAAACACATTCATTACAAAAATAGTTACACATTTAACATAATATTAGAAACATATTTATAGTTATATATAAATATTTATTTATTCGTAGCTCATCAGCCTCGTAGCATAATTATCCAAGTACAATTATTACACTTTATGACATAATTATACGGAGCCTCCTATGGGACATGGGAAAACATTTTCTTTTGCTTTACCTTGCAATAAGCAAATGCCTACAAAATGACCTTGTGTACAGTCACAAAGGTCAATTTAAAATGTATTACCCTGTGAAAATAACTCAAATAGTCCAAATAGTTTGGATGTATTTTTTATTTCTTTCCTTCTTACAGAAAGTTTCTGATATTTTAACAGGGATGGAAAGTTAATGAAATCAAATCTGTGTAATTAAGCTTTATTAGAAACATCAATTAATTCATAAATGTATTGTTGTGGCCAATTATGCTAAATTAATTTCTACCAATTTAGTTTTCTGGTTTTCTTCTTTGGGCAGTTATAATATATTTAAATTACTTTAGAGCCAAAATCTGTAATTCATTTTTATATTTGGAATTGTTTAGATCACTTTGGTAAATAATTTGAGTAATTAAGAACAAACTGGGTGTTTTTTTGGAGGTTTACTGTTTGGGCAAATATCCGGTGTGAAGGCGGGAGGTTTTAGTAAAATGATTTTTTTAACCACATTATAAACATAAAACATCAGATTAAGTTAGCTTTCACTTTCAATTTAGTTGTAAGATATTTTTAGTAATTACTTTGTTGATATTTTTTACAAGAATTAAAGAACATATATTTTTTCAAACAATCAAGTCAGAAATGCGTGTTAAGTGCCTGCTTTTGTTGGAAATGTTTTGTAACACAGAAGGCTGCGACATTTAAATTAGCAAAACTATATAATAAAATAATTAGTCAGTTCTTGTTTAAAACCTCAGAGATTTATTAAATTTAAAACAGATGAAGGAAATGAGTTTCATGTTTTCATTCCTCCAAAAATAAGTTTTTCTGAAGTAATAAATGCATGGACCATGTTTTCTATGTCACTCCTGGACAAACCGTCTTTAATTTTATCTATATTCCAGAGGTGAAAGAAGGAAATCAAAGAAACCTGTTTAATATAAGATTTAAATAACAAAATAAAATAACACAGAGGTTCTTTACTTTGTTAACAGATGCAGGAATGCAAACAGACATTTGAGCCTCATGCCACAAAAAATAAAAAAAAATAAAAAAAAATAAAGCAGCTGTCAACACATCTCCATAATCTAAAGTCTCTTTTCTCTGCCACGTTGCACACTGACCTGTTAGCGTGAGGTTGGGTTTGACCCCAGGTAGTGAGGTTTCCGTTATACGCTCTGTGCCTCACTGTGGTGGGTGAGACGTGAGCGTTGCAGCTCCCCTCTGATGTTTGCAGCAACACTCAGCAAAGCAAATGGGATTTTTATTGAGGTAATGAATGTTAACTTTAGTTTTTGTGCAAATGGAAAACAGTGAAGGACTCATCGCGTGACTCGTGTCTTGATACAGAACATTTCAAGTTGATCTTGTAGCTAAATTTAAGCACAAATAAAATGTAAAATTAAATTTAGTTGTGTTTATAATTAATATTTTTATCAGGTGAAAAACATAACAGGAACTAACTGCTAATGTCACAATATGCCACATAGTGCAGCTTCTCCGTGACGCCGACTAAAAAGGAAAAGAGACGAGTAGATGTATGGATGGAAAAAGGCTTACAATTCACATCCTATGAGAATATACATTTTATTTATAAGTGAACAGGACATCATTTTTTACACCAAGTAGCAAGATAATAAAATAAAAGGGGAACAAAACAAGGAAAAATGGCACAAGGGGAGGCAGGGTGGGTGGCATCACTCAATCCGGGAACAGAGACTGAAGAGAGTGAAAGAATATTGCGAAAGGCGCCACATGTTATTGATTTTAGAAAAGTTGCCTTTCACTCAATATCTAATCTCCAATTTTAGATTTTAGAAGGGACATGGTGTCATTGAGCCAATGACTGCAAGAGGGCGCTGTAGTTGATTGCCGACGAAAAAGAGGCGCCTTGCCAACGGTCTCTTTGCACGTACGGCGCTGACGTCACATCCAAATGAGCGAAATGCGGCTATCTTGTTTCCGCTCTGAGTTACCATGACAGCTAGAAAAGATAGTCGTATTTCAGACGCAAAAAAAGTAAAACTATGAACATTGTTGTCTCCAAAGTTTAGACCCAGTTCTAGTTCCCAAGCTGCCTTAACTTTGGTAATGGGTGAGGAGTCAAAGACAGAATTTCATTGTAAACCTTTAGAGAAACATGACTTTTGAAAAGGACCAGAGGTCAAAAACATCTCCCACTACAGGCTTGGTGGTTTGGAAGGAAAACAAAACTTTGGCACAGTGTCTAATTTGAAATTACTGAAATAAATGAGAAGAAGGAAGATTAAGTTCTAATGAAACATACATTCTTCTTTTCTGTTTTTCAAAAAATATCTTTATCAAACAGCTTGAACACCCTGTCTCTAAGGGAAAGCCCAGCCACCCTACGGAGGAAACACATTTCGGCCGTTTGTATCTATGATCTCGTTCTTTTGGTCATGACCCAAAGCTCATGACCATAGATGAGGGTGGGAATGTAGATCAACTGATAAATCAAGAAATTTGGATTTGGAGGCACTGATCCTCATCCTGGCCGCGAACCACTCCAGCGAGAGCTGCAGATCACAACCTGATCTTTAAACTAAACTGTTGAAAGATCGAACCTCGGATTCAGGCTGAAACAGATAACTCTTCAATAAAGCTGCTAATCTAGATGCGGATTTAAATTTGAAGTGCCTCCTAAATTTTTAAGAGGGCAAACTGCTCCCCCAGCCCGACCGATCCAGCCCTTAGAGCCAATCTTTATCCCGAAGTTACAGATCTGACTTGCAGGCGACCCTTAATTACTTGTGAAGTCAGAGGGGTTGATGTAATGGGGGAAGTGAGAAGAGCATTTAGAAGATGAGAAACACGACTGTCTCTAACTTGGACCATAGGAGGTCCATAGATCTAAACCAAAATGATATTTTGTGGATGTGTGCTGCCCAATAACACAGTTGGACGTGACAATCCGCCTCTGAATTTGCATCTGAAATGTGGACTTGCAGATTCTGGGTTTGAAGTTGTTTTTTATGTAGGCTGCTGAGAACATGTTGTGGTTTTGAGTGTGCAGGTGCTCTAGCGCCCTCTAGTGTCTGTGCACGTCGCTGCCAGTGGCCCAATCCTGCAAAGGAGGAAGCCAATGGTTGGACGATTGTTACCAAAGCTGGAGGAAAACCTAAGAATATATTGCAGGAAATTATTTAATCCAGTTTTTTAATGTTTCTTTTTTTACAGAATGGCATCGAAAGTAGTTCAGATGGTATTTGTGGCTCTCAGCGCCATCGGGCTGATGGGGGTCATTACCTGCTGCGCCCTCCCTGAATGGTTTGTTGGACATCCTGATGATGATACTGTAAGAAAAAACGTTTTATGGTTGACATTAGCATGATAATTATGATTAGTTAGCTTTTATGCTTTTTATCAACTTCTATTTTATGTGTTATTGTATAATTTAAGCAGTGCGTCTTTATAATGTCATATAAAACATAATACTCACTTTGCTGTTTTACGCCTCATCAGAAACTTACAGAGTTCCGACATCATCAACTGAGTTTTCCTAAACTGTTTAAAGACTCAGTGATATTAAATTATATAAACTTCTGCTTTTAATGGGAGTTTAAAAATATTCTCAAAAAAATAAACATATTTTAACATTCAGTAAAAAGAAATTAATTTGATTTTTCTATCTGATTTAATGTCATAGAGCATGTTTAATAAAGTGAATGCAAATATTTATTTCTCTGTCTTTGAATGGATAGGAACTTTATCTAGGTCTGTGGAGGATATGTGTGAAGCACAGAACTGGACCGCAGGAGTGTAAAATGTGTATCGAGTCCTCTGCATCCTCTGAAGTTCATGCCTTCAGGGCTTTGACCGTCATCAGCTGCATCCTCTGTGGTCTCAGCCTCCTCCTCCTGTTCTTTGGTTCCGACTTCACCCCATGTGTTCAGAACCAAGATACCAAGACCAAAATTATCCTGGCTGCCGGAGTGGGCCTGGTGCTGGCCGGGCTGCTGGTGATCATCCCGGTTAGCTGGTTATCACATAATTTTAGAAATGCAGCAGAGGAAATAAAGCTGGGAGCGTGCATCTATATCGGCTTTCTGTCTGGCATTATGTTGATGCTGATTGGAGGTGGGCTCTGCTACTTAAACAGACCCGGATCCAGCAGCTCTGGAGGAATCATCAGTTTCTTCAGCAACAGAGCTTAAGCTAAAGAAAACTTAGTTTGGAGGCTTGAAGGACAGGACTGCTGTCCAAGGCATGGACTCTGTAAATCCATTGACTTTATCTAGAATTTATCTTAAAATGTCTTAAAATTTAACTTCACAAATATCATCAGTAAAATTATTTTTAAAATTCATAAATGTCTGCATGCAGGACAATTACATTTCAGTGACCTTTTGGTTCATTTTCTGTTTGCTTATTAAATCCATTTTTCATGGTTTCTTAATTCCAGTTTGTAAAAACTGTGAACATAATTAACCAGATTTGCTTCAATTTCATGATGTTTCTCAGTTTTCTGCTTTATTTTCTATTGATAAAACATTTACTGTAACTATTTCTGTTTTTGTACAATAATCACAATGGATCATTATCTTTGGTCAAATTCAGATGTGATTGGAAAAATAAATAAGATGTATCAAAAATGTAATCAACTTAGAGAAAACTTTACTTCACCTGTTTGATTCTTCATCTCAGATGCAAAAGAATATTGTTTTAGAAAATGATGCAAATCCTTCAAATAAAGTTTTACCGTCTGACTATCTTATATTTCAGCTTTTGCGTCTGCATTTTCATTTGCAAATAGAAAATAAAAAAAAAACGTTTTGCAGATTTTTCATAGCTCCATCAGTTTGAGTTTTTCTTCCCTTTGTTAAACTTTAAGATCTGTACATTAATTTAACATTAGTTAATATTTAATTAGCATTAACTAATTAGTTTGTGCAACATTACCACAAATAATGTGTTAATTTAGGGCGGCTTCAGATTTAAGATTTTGGTCAGCTCCATCGTTTATTTTCCTAGTAAACAGGAAAATAAAAATGAAAGTGTTTTGTGATTCTTTAGGAGTTGGATCTTCATCTTCATTCTGTTTTCTTCACCTTTTGCCTTTGTGGAGTTTTATTGGTGTGTTTGGGGAAGATGTATGTTCTTAATAAATACTAAATAAAAAAACATGTATACATACAAATACAGCCACCACTGATTCAGTGTCAGTGGATACTAGCTGCCACCAGGGGGCCACAGAGTGTCTGACATGCGGCAGCACAAAACTTTCTTGAAAGCAGAAAAAATTGGATTTCACTGCAATCTTTTGATGCAGTTGCAAAATGTAAATTAAAATTCAAAAATACTTAATTGATCCCAAAGGTTAATTAAATGTTGTAACTCATATTAATTCAGATTCCTCAAAGTTATTGTTGATGCTGGAGGAAATATTTTCTGCAGCAGTCTGTATTACAGTGCATCTGAAAAAGCCTCTGAGTGAAGACTCTGTTTCCCTGAGAGTCTCATGAAGAGGACATTCAGGTTTGTTCATAACTTTCTTTATTTTATGAAGAATCAGTCTTTTTCTCATCATCATCATCATCTTCATAGGTTAAAGAAGAACCAGATAACTTTGTTTCATTATTTTATCCATTTTATGTTTCTATCATTTCTTTCATGATTTCTATGTTCTTGTTCATAAATCTGCCAACATGATTTGCTTGTGATTTTGCATTTCCCTCTATTGATAAAACATTTACCAAGTTGTTTTACTTCTTATTTAGTACACTGGTGACCAGAAATTATTAAAGCTTTGTCAGATCCTGATGTGTTTGAAAAAAGGAACATTTAAAACCACAGAAGATTTGAGTTAAAACAAAGTTGGAATATTTTTAATATAAATTAAATTCTAAACATCTAAATAGTGCAGATGTAGTCCGTTTTCAATAGTAAATGCTGCTATGAACCAGGTGTGGGCAATGTGGACTTAAACTTTTATCAACATTTTGTGTTGCTGTTCTGATAATGATAAGAACTATTTATCACTTCTGTTTTAGATAACTGTATAATTGTGGCAGTATGGCACAGCAATCTAACCCCATAAATGTAAATCCTGCTGTTGACAAACATTTCCATTTGCACCATTTTTGTTTAAATGTCTGAACATCTGCAGAGCTCAGATTTTAAGTGAAAAAAATCTCAAACTCTCATTATTCATATTTAACTTTTGAAGCTCTCAATGTCTTTTGTTCCTTTATTTAACCAGGTAAAAACCAGATTCGGATCTAATTTTCAAATCTCTGACAGAGAGACCATCAGGTTCTTGGTCCCCTTCCTGACTTCTATCCCTGATCGCTCAGTTCAGACGGACAGCAGCTTAATGCTAACAGGTAGATCCAACAGCGCTTCCCTCCATCAGAAGGAAACTGAAACCCCGGTCGTTCAGTCGGTCGTTCAGTCGGTCGTTCAGTCGGTCGTTCAGTCGGTCGTTCAGTCGGTCGTTCAGTCGGTCCATCCACCCACAGCCCAGAAAACAGCCAGCAACCAGCAGAGACATCTGCAGCACAACCTAATGCAAGCTCATATCCAAGATAACAAGATGTTTCTTGATGAAAAGTTACTGATGAGTTAGTTTTGTATAATTTCAAGGGCACTAAGACATTTGCTCTAGAAACTAGACAAATACTTGGTAAGATTTTGTGTTTTATAGTGTAGTCGCACTATGGGTAATTACAAAACACTGCTTGATTTTACAACAAAAGATGCAATAATACTGAAATAACCTGAGTGAAGTTGCCCTCCCCCCTTCTTCAAATCAGACAAAATGGGTGTCAAATGTTTGTGCAGCAAAGTTTTTTTGTTTGTGCCGCTATCATGTTAAAGATATAAAGAAATGTTTCTAGAGGTCATCAAAGGTCAAATAGCCCCCCCCTTTTCCCCCGCCCACCTTCTTCAAATCAGACAAAATTGGTGTCAATTAACTCGACTCAGTTTGTGCAAACATTTTAGTTTGTGCTGCTTTGGCTTTGAAGATATTAATGAAAGGTTAAAGGTCAAAAGGTCAACCACTTTCCCCACCCCCCCCTTTTTATGAAATCAGACAAAATTGGTATCAAAGGTTTGCACAAACCAGAACAAACGTTGTCGAGTTAATTGACACCCATTTTGTCTGATTTGAAGAAGGTGGGGGGGCTGGTTGACCTTTTTTATCCACATTCAAAAGGTTTGTAGCTCAGTTTGAGTCACTCAAACTGAGCTACTGCAGACAAGATCAACGCTTTCCACTAAACATTTGCTAAACGTCACCAAAGCTACATCCTGGCTTAGATGACCACAAACTCTTCATTGACGTGGAACAAAACCACAGATGTGCAAAACATAAAGCAGAGCATCCGTTGTGTAGAAGCAACCACAAATAGCACCATATCACATGGTTGCTTAAAGTCACAACTAACAGAAACGTGAGGAAGGTAAGAAGTTTTGCTAATTTATAATGCAAAGAAAAACTGATTTAGCTAAAATAGAAGAATTGTTGGAGTCTAATGTATGAGAAATCCATCAGAATGTGCACAAAATGAACCTTTTGAGACCAAAGGTTAGGTTTTCTTTTATCATTTATACATTTTTTTATGAAGCTGTCTCATGTCTTTTGGGCAGGCAGCAATTACAGACACATCATAAATTATATTCTGTTCTGTTTACTTCTATTGCGCCAATCCACAATATATTACCTCAAGTGAATTTACAAAACAAAAACAACAAAAACGTAAATTTTCTATGTGAAAGAAAAGTAAAAGGTTAGTCGCAGGAGAGCGAGAACGTTTAGTTGTTTAGTTATCTCAGCCAAAGCAAACCTCATGAAAGCAATTACAGCGAAACAGTTTGTAGCTTCAATAAAGAGTTAAAGAAAGAAATAAAGTTAAAAGATAAATAAACTATGGCTGACAATCAATCCAGCAGATTGGGGAGAGATCTGTAATGGGATCTTCCACCAATGTATCTCTATTTCTATACATGAGCAGAACTTTAAATTCTTTTACCAACTATTACACATACATACTTACACATATAATTACAATTTATGTTCGCTTTCGGAGGACGTTGCCTGATGCTTCACATCTTTGTTATAAATGCAAAATAGGGACATATTAATTCATAATGTACATTTATAAAACTAACAATTTTCACCAAAAGTCAGGCAAATTCTGAAGAATCTGGACCCATTTCAATCTTTCTTACACAGACTATTGTCTAGGGAAATAAAACTTTGGTTTGTTTACTGGGAAGAATAAGCAAATAACAAAGGTTTCTGAGCAAGTGGAAATGATAAAGGAGGTTTCAGTGAAGATGTTTTGCTGCTTTTTATCAAAACCGATTCTAGTTCCATAGAACCGGGTTTGATTTAGAGGAACCAATTAACTGTAGAGAACCAGTTAATCTACAGCATGAAACCGAGAGAAACTCCCTAAAAGGGAGAGAAGGCACCATGTAGGTGACGGAAACTATATAAAGGAGAACTGAATGTTAAATTACATTATTAAGTACATTATTGTGAGAACACAAAAGAATCATATTAGAAACATAGCATATTAATTCATAAATGTACATTTATAAAACTATATTATAAAATAATTAAGCAGTTCTTGTTTAAAAGCTCTGAATTTGTTAAATTTAAAACAGATGAAGGAAATGAGTTTCATGTTTTTATTCCTCTAAAAATAAATTTTTTTGAAGTAACAAATGCATGGACCATGTTTTCTAGGTCACACCTGCACAAACTGTCTTTAATTTTATCTATATTCCAGAGGTGAAAGAAGAAAATCAAAGAAACCTGTTTAATATAAGATTTAAATAACAAAATAAAATAACACAGAGGATTTTTATTTTGTTAACAGATGATGGCAAACAAACATTTGAACCTCATGCCACAAAAAAAAAAAAATAAATAAATAAAATAAAGCAGCTGTCAACACATCTCCATAATCTAAAATCTCTGTTCTCTGCCACGTTGCACTCTGACCTGTTAGCGTGAGGTTGGGTTTGACCCCAGGTAGTGAAGTTTTCCGTTATACGCTCTGTTATGGTGGATGAGACGTGAGCGCTGCAGCTTGTGGTCAACTCCCCTCTGATGATTGCAGCAACACTCAGCAATGGAGCACAAATGGGATTTTTATTGATGGAAAACGGTGAAGGCCTCACCGGGTGACTCTTTGTGTAAACTTCATACAGAAAATTTTTAAGTTGTTCTTGCAGCTAAATTTGAGTACATATAAAATGTAAACCTAAATTTTGTTGGTTTTTTAATTAATATTTTTTATCAGGAGGAAAGGAGACATGACAACAGGAACTCTAACTGCTAATTTCACAGTGTGCCACGCAGTGCAGCTTCTCCGTGACGCCGACGAAAAGGAAAAGAGACAAGTAGAAAAGGAGACACTGATGGAAAAAGGCTTACAATTGGGCACGACATGAGCGCTCCAGCTGTGGTCAACTCTCCTCTGTTGTTTGCAGCAGCACTCAACAATGAAGAATGTCATGGTTCTGGTGCTGATGGACTCAAATACATCCAAAAACACAAAATCTAACCAAGTAATTTTAGTCTAGTTCGTGTTGCAAATATCTTAGCACACTTGGAATAAACCAAAACTAACTTACATGTAACTTTACAGCACAAAAGATGAGCTGATTGTAAGTCAATGATTTCTTAATATTGATGAAAAAGTTCTAGTTCCATCGGCAGAAAAATTCACTGATAACATGGGAGAAATGTTTTGTTATAATTGCAGTAATAAGAGCTGGGCCGGATTTGCCAATAGAAAATGAATCTGGCCGAGGCGGACCAGAACCGAACCGGTTAGTTAGTGGAAAAGCGCCATAACTGACCCACAAACAGAACATAGCAAGAACTAGACCACACAGAAAACGACCATCAGATGAATCAACACCTGACCAGGTGAGACATATGACAGATATTATTCTTAGTTAAAATTAATGAGGTTAACTAAAACCCAGAGATCTGAAAACAAAATGTCCGCTGATATTATTTACATATTAAAATAGTCTGATAATCACATAATTTTTGATCGCAGATATGGAAAATAAAACTTAATCTACATCCATGCAGAGTCAGGTGGGGAGTATTCCCTCCATAAATGAGCAAGAAATTTTCTCTTCATCTAGAACTAGTGCTTGGTATTTTTAAGGTCATGAATATTAAGTTTCACTTTAGTTTTTGTGCAGATGGAGGACAGTGGAAGACTCATCATGTGGCTCGTTGTGCAAGTTTGATACAAAAATATTTTAGGTTTTTGTGAAGCTAAATTTGAGTACATGCAAAATGTAAACCTAAGTTTATATTTAGTTGGTTCTTATGCAGGCTGGTAAATATTGAGCATGTTGTGGTTTTGAGGTTGCAGGTGCTCTAGCGCCATCTAGTGTCTGTGCACGTCACTGCCAGTGGCCCAATCCTGCATAAGAGGAAGCCAATGGTTGGATGATTATTACCAAAGCTGGAGGAAAACCCAAGAATATGTAGCAGGAAATGACTTAATCCAGTTTTTTATTTTTCAGAATGGCATCAAAAGCAGTTCAGATGGTATTTGTGGTTCTCGGCGCCATCGGGCTGATGGGGGTCATTACCTGCTGCGCCCTCCCTGAATGGCTGGTGTTACATTCCACTTATCCTGAACCGGTAACCATGCAATCAGAAGACACATCATGGTTTAAATTAGAATGATAATTATGATTAGTTAGTTTTTTTTTTATCAGTTATTATTTTATATGTGTCACTGCATAATTTAAGTAGTATTTTTTTTATAACAACTGTTATAAAATGCTGTATATGTGAAACATAAACTTTGGAGATTTACGTCATGAAATTGGGCCTCTGTCTCTTTAAGGAGCTTCTGCTCTGTCTTTAGTGTGTCATTGGAACAATGCTTCTCATTATGCTGTTTGCCATTGTTTTGGGAGCTTTGACTGAGAAATAGCCTCTATTAGCAGATCCTTTGCAGTTCTTCCTTGGTTTTTGTAACCATTTCCGCTACAGTAACATTTACCTCTACTTTAGCCAAATATTGAGAATTAACCTAATCAGAATC
>CAEGAD010078459.1:0-36282 GCA_903067055.1 Poeciliopsis paucimaculata
TTTTTTTTTTTTTTTTTTTTTTTTTTTTTTTTTTTTTTTTTTTTTTTTTTTTTTTTTTTTTTTTTTTTTTTTTAATTATTTTTTTTTTTTTTTTTTTTTGCCTGATTTTTTTGTTTTGTTTTGTTTTGTTTTACATTGAGTTCCTCTGAAGGTGAGAGCTAAGGGTGGGCGGTGTCGATGGGACAGGAGGAAGTAAGCTCAGGCAAAAAAAAAAAAATTAAAATAGGAAATATTAAAAATATGCAACAATTTAAAACAAATGACAAGAAACGTGACTGGATTTCTCCTTTTATCAGAAATAAAAATGATCATCAGATGCACGGTGGAGGAACATGAGGTGGAGAAGAACGGGGTGGGTGGGGCGCTGCTTAGGATAGTGAAGTAGTTTATTGTTTTATTCTGA
Organism: Poeciliopsis paucimaculata; assembly: GCA_903067055.1. Taxonomy (NCBI): domain Eukaryota; kingdom Metazoa; phylum Chordata; class Actinopteri; order Cyprinodontiformes; family Poeciliidae; genus Poeciliopsis; species Poeciliopsis paucimaculata. The sequence continues at coordinate 404 of CAEGAD010078459.1, forward strand.
TAAAGAGACAAAGTGTCAGTGTGAGAGAAAACTCAGGAGACAGGTTAAGAGGGCAAGACGGTTAGAGTTAGCAGTTAAAGAGATTGTGTGTGTGAGAGAGAGAGAAGGTGTGTGTGTGTGTGTGTGTGTGTCGGTGTGTGTGCGTTAGTGTGGGTGAAACTGAGTTGTTGTTGTTCAGCTGCAGCACTTGCTCTTCCAGCCTGTTACTCCACCTCCACTGCTGATGTCCACATTTTCACTGTTGGGCTCTTTTACAGGCGTCTGAACAACAAAAATAAACATCATTAATCACACAGCAGGTTTAGGTTCTCACAAGTTACATTTACTTTAGTAACAAAATGTACTTCTTGCTTTTACTTGAGTAACTTTACTACCAAGTATTGCTCATCTTCTGTGAGTAAACGTCTGGATTTTCTACCCATTGAATGAAAAAACATTTTTTAACCAAAAATTCACCAGATTGACACCTTCAATTTCTGATAAAGTTTTATAGTCAAAGAAACCAACTTGGAAAATTGTTTCTTGCCCGATTTTATCATTCATGTAACTAAGTTTGGTCTTTGAAATACCTCTTTACTTGGTTCATATCTTGGTTCGGCTGAAGAGGGAATTTTCAGATCTTGAACGATTGATAATTTGATCAGGTACTTGTCACTTCACAGGATACGAAAATATGGATGAGAGCACAAATGTGTATATGTAGACTGAGGTAAACGCATACCAGTGTGTGTGGGTAGAATTGAATAAAATGGAGAATTAATTAACCTAAGTTAAGATTTTCCTTTAATTGATTTAATAATGAGGGTCCATCTGAAAACATAGTATAAGTGTCTTTTGCATTCCTTGTTTTTGTCTGTTTTATACCGCTACTATCTTTGAAACAAATAAATAAATACATACTCTCGAGTAAGTTCTTGGATGGCTACTTTTTATTTTTACTTGAGTAAAATTTCTGGATTTTCTACCCGTTTAAATAAAAAAATCTTAAACTTTAACAAAAACTGCAGGTGTGTGTTTGGTTAAAACATGTTTTTTTTATTAAAGAAACCGATCTGGAAACATTTTCAGTTGCCTGATCTTGTTACTTATATACTTTATCGTCATTTTCGTTCTTTAAATACCAAAATTTCCCTTTAACTTTATATTGTGGTCTGTCTGGTGTAGTTTTTACATTTTAAGTGATTGATAATTTGATCAGTTACGCTGTAACTCTTACTGGAGTTATTTCTTGGACAGCTACTTTTTACTTTCAAGTAAAATTAAATTTTGGGTTCACGTTAATAGTACAAAAAACATTTCAGCATACAGTTATCCAATTTAATATGATACATTCAAAATGATCCAAAAGTTCAATTAAACTCTCTGAATAAGCAACGTCTTGATGAGTAGCTGAATGTTTGGTCAGATTATTTAAACTGAAGCTGTAAATCCTGTCAGAAACTCTTACATGCTTGTAGTTAGTTATAGTAAATGGTACTTCAACATACGAAAGAAAGCTTAAAATGTCAACTCCATCATTATTTTGTTTTAAAATATTTGTTAGAATTCTGTTTGATGTTGGTAAAAGGTTTGAGCATGTATCAATAATAAATTAAGTAGAAAATATCGCAGTGATTTGGCAGATTAAAGGGATCAATATTTAAAGGTGTCCAGCATGATTTACCAACGAAGGCATAAAACGATTGATTTCGTTTAAAAATTTCTGCAATAATTTGACATTTTGCTTCTCTCCTGGTCGAATTGAAGAGTACAAGTCCAGGAAAACTTGCGTTGTCTTGGTGACAAAGGTCACCTGATGCCCTTTCTGATCCCCAGGCTGCGTTGATCATTTATCTGAAATATCTTATCTGAAAAGGAAAGCTGGCAGTTCTCCCTCACTTATCTACACAGGAACCAACTTTCTGACGTAACAAACAAACTTTGATGTGAAAAGCAACACAAACCTTTCTGAGGATGTCTTCTGCTAACGTGAGGAAAGCCTTCTCGATGTTGATGTTGGCCTTAGCACTCGTCTCAAAAAACCTAATGCCATGCTCCCTTGCAATCTATGAACACAAACAAACAAACAAACAGACTTAGATGGATGTTGTTCAAAGAAAGTCCTGTCTAAATATAAAGTTGCTGATCTTCTTTGCAGGGCTGAGATCAAGTATCGCTGGTTTATTGCACAACACTTTCATCAGGTAAGATGGAGCGAGTGAGCAGCTGATGTCTCATGGTGTGAAAAGGAAACTCATTGTAATCGCACAAACTGAGTAACAGTCAAAATTTTAACTAAAACGGTGCAAACCATCAATGACTTGAAAATATCCTTGAAACCTCAAAATCCCAATTGGCACAAGAGTAATGTCATGTTTGTAACATTTAAAACGTGGTGCAAAAACTTTTATTTTTAACATTAGTTGATCTATTTTAAATAAATTATTTTAGTAATCGATTAATCGATTATTTTGACGATTAATCGGATTTTTAAAATGGCACATTCTATAGATTTTTCATTTAGCCACTCAATTTTATACAATATTACAAATACATTATAATATACAAGTAAACAATTTTGGCTGCCATCACTGATTATTTTAGTAATCGATTAATCAATTGCTCTGATAATTAACTGGGTAATCCACATATTTTTCATTTAGTCATTTAGGATTATGTTATATAATGTTCAGACATACAGATTCAAATAAAAAATGCAATTATTTTTTAAAATGAGAAAATAAATATGTTGTTGCCTAAAATGCAATAAAATCATTTCTTTGGTGAATTTGAACCGGATGAAGACAAAACTTTGTCACATGAAGAGATTTGGGTAAAATCTTTAGAGACAGTTTGGACTTAATTACTGCTCTAAATCTAGTCTTTTTTTCAGCAAATGGTCTTTTTATCGAGTTTGCATATTCCAGTTAATTACTAAACTAGCAATCGATTGACAATCATTTCAATTAATTGAAATTAATACAATTAATCGGTTCAGGCCTAATTGTTCAGAAAGTTACTCCTCAAAAGTGGTGATTCCTTATGAGCTTTTTTCACTCCACTTACAGTAAAAAATACATTTGTAGCTGCTGGCAACATAATTAATTACCTGTAAGATTCATCTTTATGTGGCTCCTTTCGGTAGCTATTAGCTCAGCAGTCAGTATAAAATATAAAGTTATTTTTGCAGGATAAACTATGTTGCGCAAAGCTTAATATGATGCAGCAAATTATGTTGTGACAATGTAACTGTTGAATTTTAAACTGAAGCAACTGAATCAAAATGTGAAAATGTTCTTATCACATTCTTTAGTTTGTGCTAAAAGACTATAATCTATGTGATAATCTCCAACACATCACATATGATGAACATTTTCCTACATTTTCTGCAATGATCTGAGCTTGAAAAGTAGGAGCAACAAATCATCCAATCAACAGAGAATATTGACGATCGTCTCAGGTGGGCCGATCGGCTCACCTGCTCTCCCTTGGCTTTCGGTACAACCCTCTTGTCCTCCATGTCACACTTGTTGCCTAGCAGCATTCTCTCAACATCTTCATTTGCATGCTGAAAACAGGAAATAATGGCATTTGGTTAATTTTTTAAGAATCCCTTTAATAAGAACAATTCCAAGATTGAGTTTGCTAATAAATATACTAAACAAAAACAAAACTTGAGTGATATTTTGCAACATCTTTGATAATTCCCATTTAATAACCCGTCAAAACTGGACTCAATTATTGAAGACTAAACTTTTTCAATCTGTAATTAGATTTATTAGTGAATCCCAAATTATTATTAAAGTTGCGCAGAAAAATAAAGTGAAAAGTGACAATAAATGACGGAATTTAAACATATAAAAGCCATTAGTTTTCCAGAAATTCAAATATGAAAAAAAATAATGCTAAATAGAAAATGCAAATGTATTATTTTTCTTTAAATAACAATTACCAAGAAGTCAAGAGTTTATTATTAAACAATAAAAAAAAATAAAAAAACAGTTTTTGCCCCTACTCTAATATCTTTAACCTATTTGAATATAGAATCAGAATATAAAAAGTATTTTAAAAATTACTTGTATTAGATTTTTAAATACTTCCAGTAAAATTTGGTTTTTAACAGTACAGAATAATTTAGCAATACAGCCTTTAGTTAAAATGTCAAATCTGTTACCTCCTTTAAATGTAACGTGTCACTGATACACTATTTTAATCTAAAAATGCAACAGCAACCATTCTTTTATAATCTGAAACTACTTGTACATTTACTGATGTTTCAAAGGCATAGTTAAGCTTAAAATAAAACAGACTAGTCACATTAAAGAAAGTCACCGTCATGTCTTTCCTGCTCAATCAAATTAGTAAAAGTTGGTAAGAAACAGAAGATATTTGTTCAGTAGTTTATTCAAATAGCTTTTTTCCACTAGATTAACAAAAAAAAAGAAAGAAAAAAAAAGAGAGAAAAGTGGTTTAAAATCTCAGCTTCTTTGGGGTTTAGAGCAACAAATAAAACTTCAATTTCTCAGCAGGAAATTCATTGTTTCCTTTCCTCTTTAAAAACAGCAACGGTGACAAAAATTACAATGACAAGGTCAGATGGCCTCGCCCAGTTTGGCCCAACACTTTCCACTCAAAACGCACCAACTAGTCCTTACTGTCCACGAGCAAAGAGTTCAGGTTCGCCTTTAAAACAAACTACAAACCATATCTAATCAATACAGATCCACTGAATTGTTCCTGTTTTGTCCTGTTGGCTGTATTAGTTTCTGTTTCTCACCTCATCAATGTTGCGCAGCCATTTGCTGATGTTTTCGAAGCTCTTGGCGTTAGTGATGTCATAGACCAGCATGATGCCCATAGCGCCTCTGTAGTACGAGGTGGTGATGGTGTGGAACCGTTCCTGGCCTGCTGTGTCCCTACGCAGCAAAAGTAAATGGAAGGATAGATAAAATATACGAACAAAAACATACAAAATTTGGTAAATTAGACAGGAATAACATCTTATTTTTTACTTAAAATACATATTTAAAGTTTTTTATAATGCTTTATCGTTATTTATGACATTTTATCATGTTGTTTTTATAGATGCACCAATCACTTCCAAGCATAGTGATTCACAATCCGAGGTTTATCTGATACATAAACATAGTGAATCAACTCAAACATTTCTATTTTTATCATAAATACACTGGATCACAACTTTATTTTATAATTCTGCATCAGTACAGCTCACTTAAATACACCTATAGCTTCACAAGTTCAGTCAAACATGTAAAAACAACTTACAATGTAAATTAGTTAAGGCTATAAATGTTATAGGGTCTGTTTTTGTTTATGCTCAACACTCGTCCCCACGCAAATAAGTTTTCATGTTTCACACTAAAAAACGAGTGACAAACTAATATAAGATCCAACTTCATCAAACTGAATCATATGTTCCTAATTTAGACTATATCAATACGATCAAGCTGTGAGTATGTTTGTTGTGAATTGGTTGAATTCAAATTAGCTTTATTCTCCATTCATATAATTTCACTTTAGGATGCACTAAACCATGGGAGAAAATCCAGGAGCAAAAACATTTTCTAATATTGCTCAAATTTAAGAGAACATCACAAATTATATTATTGGTAAATGTTGCATTGACGTCTTCAGACTGGTACTCCAGTGTCACCATTCCTCTCCCTTAGCTTCTGATTTTAGCCATTAAGATCTATATTATCATTATTGTTGCTATAAAAAGATTCCCGTTTTGTATGGATGCGAATTTCAAGAACATAACCTGAAAAAACTGAGCGTTTCCAGTGTGATGCATCTAAAAAACAGGGGGAAAAATAAAAATGTAAGCATTTCACCTGCAAAAAGCAAATTTAAAAAAAAAAAAATAAATTGTTCAATTGCAGTTGCAATTTTCAGCATAATCTTATCTTCTAACAAGACTGCTGAGGTTTATGTGACGTTTTATGGTTAACGTAACTGGACATGAGGAGTTAAATTTATTTAACTCCAAGAGTACACCATTGGTTTAATCCAAAAAGCCAAAAGTCTCAACAGGTAGATTCCTGCAATGTTTACATGCATCTCTGCTGCAACGCAGCTGAATAAAACAGCTATTTATAGCTTCAGCATGCTATCAAGTTTGGTAAAGAGCAGTTAATTAGATGCAGGGGAGTTGTAGCAAGAATGTATATGAAAGCTGAAAATAAAATGGATAATGAAGTCTCTGTAAGCAAAACTGTCCTTCAAAAAGGGGCTGGTTGAGACCAAATACACCAGATTGAAGCTTTTTGTCATCCAGTCTTTGGTAGAAAAAGTGACCCATAAAAAGACAATTATGCAACTTACTGAGCTTATTTTAAATTAGTTGTTTAATTGATTAATTGCTAAGGCTTTTGCTGTGCACACAACCCTAACCACAAGATTATTGTTAACCAATTAAAACATCAAATCCAGATGTAGAGCCAGGATAAGTGTAATAATTTTTATTGAAAGTCTAGGTTGGATTTTATGGAAACATCTGGAAATATTTGACATAAACTAACCCAACTGTGAAAAAGAGGCAGCTCTAAGCCTGATGTAATATGCAATAAATTAATTAAAGCAAACAGAATAATTTCCATTATTGTTTTATTCGTGTCTCTGTTTCTACCAAAGACTGGATGACAAAACGCTTTAATCTGCTGTGCTGCACTTGGAAAGCAGACGGTTAAACTCCAGCTGGTGGAAATGAACCGCAGTGGCCCAACAATGACGCAGCAAATGTCCTGCTGGTGACCATTTCCTGTTCTTACATACTTCAAGGCTTGAGGGAGTTTTGTCAAACAGATGTTGTACTATGATACAAGTGAGAAACTGAAGCAGCCACACAAATAAAAAAGTTGGCAGTCTACAAATAAAAGTTTTAAAAAGGACTTACCAAATCTGTAGTTTGATCTTCTTTCCTTGTAATTCAACAGTTTTAATCTTGAAGTCTATTCCTGTAAAGAAAAAACAGACGTGTCAGATGCATTTTCCATCTTTTTGCAAGTTTATTTGAGTGACTACACAAAGAAAATCGATTAACTGAAGTAGGGCTGAAACGATTAATCAAATTCATTGTGATTAATTGGTCGAAATCGATTAATCGTCAACTGGAATATACAGACAAAAAATATAAAAGCTATTTGGTGGGGGGAAAAAAACATATTTAGAGCTGTAATTAAGCCAAAACTGTATAAAATACATATACATTTAGCATTTGAATGCGTTTTATAATTTTATCGTCACCCTGTTCAGACTTACTGAAGGAATGCTTATTTTATTATTTAATATGGAACTGAATTATTTGTATATTTGCATATTTCAATTCATTTCTAATGTATGAAAAAGGCTCGAGTGGTTAAATGAAAAATATGTAGTAGGTGACATTTTTATCCAATTAATCGTCAGAATAATTGTCAGATTAATCGATTACTAAAATAATTGGTAGATAGAAGCTTGTGTAGTTTTGTGGCAATTACACAAAAACAGACGAGTCAGATGAAAGCCAAACAGACATTAAGGAGAAGATGAACGGAAAAAGAAATCACGTGTTTCGATTCTGAAGTTGTTTATTCCTTTAACCCCAACAGTTCAGGCTGAAATAGAGGTAAAAACAAAAATAATAAATAATGCAAAAAAAAAAAAAAAAAAAAAAGCCATTTTATTAGCCCCAATATTAATCAGCGCTAATTTGGGGCAGATGCTCAATTTGAATCCAACCTGCTTCAGTCATTTAATCTAATTCGTCATCATCAACCTCATTATTATCAAGTTTAATGTGCCAGTAATGTCTGATGTTGAAGATTTGGGAGATATTTATCTTTTTGAAATAACAATGCATGATGAGAAATGGATGGAATATCACAAACCTTTAGCCAAATGCACTAACGGATGTTCAGAGCAAAAAAAAAACAAAGCATCATCTTCATAGTCTAGTTTTTATTAGAGGATTAAGCTCAATACAGACACTAACGAAAATACTGTTTTAAATACATAGGAGACGTGTTTATATCCTAAATGAAAGCATGTGCCCTGGAATAAGTCATGTTTTATTTTTATAATTATTGTTCATCTTTAGTAAGCATCTGTGAACTTGTATTTGCCTTTCACTGTGTTTCTGATTAACATGAATGTATCCACTGAGCAACAAATAAAACATTATTCTGGTCTATAACATTTTCACTACATACAAGAGTTTGGACAATAATCCATGTAGAGGTATTCAGCAGCTGTTCAGTTTGTGTTTCTGATCATTTTCCATCATACTTTCCTTGGTGATCAACTAATCAGGATGCCATGTTGCTATGAGATGAGTACCAGTGTTTTTGAGTTACTGCTCAAAAACACTGGTAATATTCACCCACATTTTTTTCTTTTTATTGTGCCAAACTTTTTGCATATTTTAAATGTGTACATATAAAACAAAAGGCAAATTAAGTGTTCATTTGGCTGCAACTAATGATTTCAGTAATTGATTAATCAGAAAAAATTGGCGAAGTCTACATTCTAAAACATTTTAATACAATAGTATAAATGCATTTAAAAGATGGAAATACAAAATTAATTCCTTATTAAAATAAGAATAAAAAGTTTCTTGCCTAAAATGTCATAACATAGCCTTCCTTTAGTGAAAGTGAATCAGGTGAAGCCAAAATTATGCTCAATACTTGAGGAAATTTGTCTAATATATATATTATTATTTGAATAATTGATTAATTATGATTGATACAATTAATTGTTTCAGTCCTACTTCATATATACATCTCCTCACAGGCATATTTATTATTTTTAGCACTGTTGGTTAAAATAAACATGCAAAACAAAACAAAAATGAAAAAAAAACATCTATTTTGTAGATTTCAAACAATATTTCACATCACAAAAGATGTTTTCTTCCCTCTGGAAGGAGTTTAAACCAAGATTTTTTTTGTTTGTTATACAAGTATTTTTGTTTTGAGGTGTTATGATTGAACAGAATATAAATGAATTTATGGCAGTTACTTTGAGAAGAACTGACATTCAATTGTGATTTTCATAAGACATTCAGGTCAAATATTGTAAAATTAAATGTTTTAAAGCACTAATTTTAAAAAGTCTGAAACCGTACAGCACCAAAGTGAAATAAACCACCATTAACACTAGTTAGAAAAGTTTTCATGACTTGGTTGAAGGTCTAGTCAAAGCCCTGTGATTCGTTGCTTCATGTGAACCTTGTTTTCTGTCAGTTCTGCTTCAGTCAGGACGTTTTCCAGGTCAAAAGTTGAAGAAACAGCTGCGTTTTAGGTGGGGTGGAGTCGCACAATAACGAAGGACCTGCCTGCCAAAATGTGACTCACCAGATATTACGGACACCCTTAGGGGAAAAGGGGTGGGAAATAAAGTTTTAGTTGCTTCAAAAGACGCATAAATAATATAATCTGGGAATATGTATAGAGAAAAGGGGACAGTTTTATTGACAACAGCCCATTACTTTTAAACACAGGCCTCAGTACTGGGAAGTTGGGTAAAAGAAAACATATTCACTGGAAAATGGACATACTTCCCTAAAACATGACTTCAATGACAATCTAAACTGAAAGAGGACCGATTCTTTCCAAACATAAACACAAGGCACTTTCCAGTTGCTGTGGAAATAAAAAAAACCCAAAAAGCATTTTTTAAATGACAGATCATCAGTGCAGACATTAAGGAAGAGCCAGGTCATCCTGAAGAAGAGCAGCCTGGACAGGATAATGACAGAGGGGGTTTCCCAGCCGGGTATTTTGAGAAGCAGCTGTCTCTGAAAAGGTATGAGACCTGGACAACATTCCTCTTCCAGGTTTCCAGTTCTGCTCTTTACAGTTTTGCTCCACTCTAAGTTTGCATTAAGGGCTAGGAAGATGATTTCCATACAGCTATGCTCCACGCGCCTCCGCTAAAAACCGTTTAAAATAATTTTATATCAAAACAATAACAATCAAACCTATGTAGTCATGGTTAATACAGTTAATGAAAGGAGCAGCTTCACCTCAAATCTTAATAGTGTCCATTTTTATAAAGTAAAGCTGCAACTAATGATTATTTTAGTGATCGATTAATGGATTGTTTTGATGAAAAAGGCACATTCTGTGGATTTTTAATATAATATTAAAAATACATAAAAATACAAATAAGCAATTTAATTCCTATTTTAATTAAGAAATTGCATCTTATTGCCTAAGATGCAACAAAATGTTGCATTTTATTAGGTGGCGTCATATATATATATATATATATATATAATCATACATCTATAAACAAACATTACCTAAATAATACATTTACTTATAAATAAATCTTTATTTATTTACACATAAATAAATAAAAGGTGTATTTATTGCCTAATAAGTGTTTATTTAGGCAATTAAGATTTATTGCCTAAAATGCAATAAAATTTTATTGCACTAACATACATTTTATTGCAAAGCATTGCTTTAATCATTTGTACCAACGGACGTATCCGCAGTAAAAAAAACTTCTGAAATTAAAATGTGAAAAGCTTGATCCTTTCTGCTTATATTTTTTCCACAGAATTGAAACCGGGTGAAGATAAAACTATTTACAAAAAGTTTTTTATTTTATCTGAAATGCACAATCTAGACATGTTTTTGGCTTTGTTACTATTCTGAATATGTTGTTCTTTCAGCAAATTTCCCTTTTTGAGTCTATATACATCAGTTAATGATTAGTCGATTATTAAATTAGTTGATCTCAATAATTGATAAATCACAATTAATCGTTTCAGCCCCAATTCCCAGCTCACAAAACTTTATAGAATTTGGTTTCCATGCTGCTATGTTTTATTTTGCAAGTATTTCAAGAGAATGATATGCGTTTGATTTTGCAACTTTGATATTTTATTTTGGATGGGGGTTTTTTTATGATCGAACAGAAGATAGAAAAGTAATAAGTGAAATAGCAAGTTAAAAAATAACTTAAGGAATCACTAGGGAATACATTTCAAATTAATTCAAATTTCCCAGGCAGTATCACCAGAAAAAATGGCACAAAATATTTTTGACTGATTCTGATTATTGCTGGCAACTTTACAAATGTGAATTACAAACATAAAAATACAAGTTTCCTAAACTGAAATCAGCACCAGTTCCTACTAAATCCCAATTTTCATGCTGCAAACAACAATCAGGGCTGAAATGCAGAAAAAACTCGAGCAGCGTTTTAGACTGCACACCAAAAATGACAATAAAAAAGCTGGAATATTTTACACTATTTGAAAGCCAGTTGTTATAGCAGAGTATGCAAGTGTATCCAAGTCGTAAAATGTGAATTACTAATCAATTTACCATAGGTAAGTACCTAAACTTTTCCCCCAAAGCGCAGCTTAACATGCCACTAATAAAAAGCACAAAGTTTTCTCCTTTGCACTGATTGGCAATAACTTTGAAAGTTTAGCAGTTTATTGCTGGTTATACAGAGAAAGCATTTATCACAACCTGTGCAGTTATGAGAAAATGGTGTCATTGGTTCTGGTTTATTTATGTCAAACAGGTTTCAGGTGAGATCTCAATTTAAACTTTGCTCTTTTCACAATTTAGACAACAAGTCTCAACAAAAAATCGAGTTTGAAAAAAATAAGATATGTTACATTCAAGTTATAAACAAACGACAAAAAAAAAACACAATGACAACTAAAACTTGTTCTGCTGACTTTAGGCTGTTGAATTCATTTCCACATTTCTATAAATGAAAACAGAGAAACCTGCTGCAGCTGCCAAGACCAGCAGGCCAGGGCCAAAGGTCACTCTTGTTCTTTTTTCCACTCTCTGAAAAGCCTATTGGTCTACTGTATTTAAGAACTACAACAAAGACCTTAAAGGATTGGTTTTACTCTGACCTTTTAAGTAATTTGCAGAAGACTGACTGTAATAAATAAGTAAATACAAAAACACAGTCCTACCAAGTATTTTTGTTTCTAGTAACTTTCAGCCAGATATACAAGGATTCCCCCTGAAAACTTGCTAAGCCCGGTGGTTGGGCTGTTGTGTTTTTGAGTTAAAAAAGGTTTAAAGTTGACAGGAAATTTGAAAATATCACTTGATAATTATGCGTTTTTGAAAGACTGGGATATTAAAACCTGAACAACAACTATAAAGCCTTTAATATGCAAACATTTTAGAAAGACTGGAAAAAATAAGCAATGCTTAGCCTGGTGGGAGGCACAAGTAAAGCCCGGTGGCCCGCCAGGCTTATAGTACACTGGGGGGAAACCCTGATAAAGGAGTCAAAAAGTCCTTAAAACTGATGAAAAAGTTTCAGCTTCACTGTCAAGTTTCACTTATAACTTTGGAAAAATGTCTAGTTATAAGAAAAGTAATCTGCCAGTGGTACTAGAACTTTTTCATCAATGTTAAGGAATTATTTTAAAATAAGCTCATATGTTGTAAGAAGTTACTTGTAAGTGTACAAAGATATTTGTAGATCAAAAATACTTGGTAAGAGTTTGTGTTTTTGCAGTGTAGTACAAGTTGAAGCTTGAATGAAAAGCAGAAGTCTTCATGTATTGGCAAGCTCTAAAACAGCAAAGCAGTTTATGTCTCAACTACGACAAATTAATCCAACTTGGACGCCGCTGGAAACAGCTGCTTATACTCAGGATAACTTAACAAGACATAAGTTATTAAAAAGAAATGTTGAAACGAAAGCCGAGTCCAAAGGATCAGGGACAATAATGTCAGAGCACTCTAATGTTTCATTACTACTCAGCGCGGGTCTTAAGCAATAGGAGTAAATGGACGTCTCGCTTTGGCTCCGCCGGGATTTAACATACTTTGACGCTTAACTCATGCAAGTGTGATTTCAGATGCAAGTGTAAAGCAAGGTAGAGAAAAGAGGCTCATGATGCCACCTTGGAGGATTGCTTATGACTCCAACTGGAGGATCTAAGCCATTCATACACTCACAAATCAAAGTGTCTTTGCTTTTCAGTTGCAAAAAACTGTTTTAACTTGTAATGCTGCATAAATTGCTTAAATACACCCAACAGGTTTGTTTGTTTATCCTTAAGACAACAATCAGATGTAATTCTGCAATTGTTATACAGAATTTTGTTGACCTTATTTCAATGATCAAGTCATTAAGTCATCTTGTGTTGTGGCAACAGCAACAAAGTCCCAAAGCCAGAGAACCTGTTCATGGTTAACGTCACCTCGTCTGTAGCCAAAATATTTTAACAAAACCAACTTGTTTCTTTTATCCCCCCAACAAAGTCTTCTGGATTTTATTATTCAGCTATAGCTGCAAAATCAATGTCACTTATTGGCAATATTTTACAAAACCAATGTGGATCTGTGTGCCAGTAATACTCAACTGATTTAGTTTTATCCAAAACAAATACCATGCAAAGTTTAAACTGTTTTGCTTTTTTTGTATTAGGTACAGTATTTATTTTAAAAAATGCTAATTTCTGTCTGACTTAACATGCAATAATTACAGAATGCAGGCAGAGTGCAGCTGTATGTTTCTTTCTTTACAGCAGAGAAAATTTGGCTGTTCTGAAGTGATTTAAGTTATGGAAGCTAAAAGAGCAATTGTATCACCCTATGAAGTTAAAAAAAACTAAAGGTGACAAGCTACAAAACAAACACAGACTGCAGGGTGGCTACATTAATAATTAGCCCAAGTAATTAACCAGCTATTATCAGCTAATTATGTTTGTGTTAAATCTATAGAGAGCAAAAGATTTAAAAAATACATTACAGTTGCATTACTATAACTGCAATAATCATTACATAATAATATTTTAGTAGCAGTAGAAATAAATATTGCTTTTAGGTTGCAAACAAAAAAAAAAAACCCAAAAAAAACAATTTGGACTTTTTATTAGGATTAGGGATATACAATGAAACAATTATCCTAATGTGAAAAATTCCTACTTCTACACCCACTTTTGGAAGTTTTGTTTTTCTACTCTTACATCAACAACAAAAAATTATTTCAACAACCTCAATTACAATTCTTTGGATGAGAAGAATCCATTTTGCTCCCTAAAATAGGCTACCACTTGTCCATAATGCTACTTTCATTTATCCTTTTAAATTTTGGATGGGCAATTATTATTTCACCTTGTTATTATGAAAAGGATACTTTGTTTAGCCTTAAATCAACTGTAAACACAAGAAAATCTAATATGTTTGCAAACCCCCAAAACATTTCGAACTACTTTCCCAAAAGTGTTCAGCAACAGGTGGGCAGGGCAGTGCTGCATTACTCTATGGCAAGAACTTTAAAGGTCTATAGATAGCTATAAATTTAAGTATAAAAACTTTACAGTTTAAAAATTTTGGTTTGCATTAATACTGATACAAAATATGACTGAAAATAACAATTATGAAGGTTTTAGTGGCAGATTTGCAAAACTTTAAACTGTATGTAATGATGGATTTATACCACTTTTATTATTACTGCTAATAACTCTCTAAAATATGTTGTATTTTGATAATTTTACCTTGACATTGCTCATCCCTTTTTTGAAAGCATTTTTTTTATATTGGAAATGGGTGCATTACTCATTATTGTGCTGTAGGTTTCACAATACAATCAAAACAGATTACTTTCTATTGTGAGTCAAGATTGCCAGGTTTCCTATTAAAAAGCACACCTAAAATTCAATATATTTGTTTACTTCCTGGTAGCAACACAGGAAAACTGTTTAGTCCTGTAAAACAAGGTTTTTATTTGTCTGAATACAGGTACAATTATTTTTATAACCCACATAGTTTATGTTTTATGCTATTTACTAGAAACAAAAGGACATGATCGAATCAGTTCTCTATCATTAGCTTTTCTAATCTTGATAAAATCTGTATACATCTCAAAAGTGCAACAAATGATAATAATTGTGGTTGATCCATTACTTTCTACTGAATTTGACACATTTGTATACAGTTTTATGCTAATACCTATGAAACTTGTTAGGAATAATGCTAATTTTTGTGATGAATAACATGTTTTTATGTAAATTAACAAAAACGGTTGCAGCCGTTTGTTTCAAAACTAAAGACATTATCTTAGCATTATTTGAATTTTATTATCATGTCGATATATAATCCTTTTGAGTGTTGTTTGTTTTGAGCTTTTATACTGTGGCAATACCAGTGGAGGTTTTTACAAACAAACATACAAGAGATACAGTCTAATTTGTAAAAGCAAACAAAGAATATTTATTATCTGGGTGTATTGGAGAAGCTAATGCTTGTGGAATACTTTTCAGAGTTTAGTCACAGTATGGCCGCCCTTCAGTGCTACCAACACGTCGTTGTTAGCCACTGACATGACAAAAAAAAATTCCTCTACATTAACCAACATGTACAGCCGGTGTGAATGTAAATTATCACAATGTTTTATTCACTTAAATAAGAAGTAACAAAAACAGCCGTTATGGGTCATCTAATAAGTTTTTAAAAGAATAATCCGAGGCCTGGAGAAACGATGCATGCTAGCAAAGCAGCTAACCAAATATGTCCTGCCTACCATTTCCAGCTGCATGGTGGGGGTCAGACGACTTTCCCAGCTGTCAAAAACCTCCGACAGAGGTCGGAAACTATCAGGAACACCTCCGACTACAAACCCAGTTGTGTGTGTCACCTGGAGTTCTTACCTATGGTAGAGATGAAGGTTGTGTTGAAGGCGTCGTCAGAGAAGCGGAACAGCACGCAGGTCTTCCCCACACCCGAGTCGCCGATCAGCAGCAGCTTGAACAGCAAGTCGTACGTCTTTTTCGCCATTGAAAAATAAGTATGTGTTCACCCAGATACAAAAAGAAACAAAGAAAAAACTAGCACGGCTACGTGAAGTCTAATTCCAGCTCCGTGGCCAACTTGACCAACCCGCTCCAGCCCTCCTGGCTGTTAACAGTTAACAATCTGGGATTTGTTGATTAGCTTTGGCGAGCTAGTAGTAGGCTAAAATATCACCCAAATAAGGAACCCAAAGACGTGTCCAAGAAGTTGATATATCCCAAATTGTTTCTTCTCTTACAACATGAGAACAAAAAGCAAAAAAAAATAGTATGTCCTCCCGTGTGATTCCTCTTTTCCACTCTCTTTTCTCCCACACAGTCGGGACAAAATGGCTTCTCGCTACGTCTCTGCCCCAACTCACTCTTTCTTCAAACTAACTGCGAGCTAATTCAAATTCTCCGCACACGCCGTCATTCCAGAGCCCCGCCGAGAGCTCGACTGAGAAAAACTGGGAATAAACCAAACATGAAAGTGAATTAAATTCACTGTCTGCTAGCTGTAATTTAGCTTTTCAGATGAGATTAGAGCAGAAATACAGACGACCGCCGTCGCCTTCGAATAGGAGCCACAGTGGCGACTCCCTGGACCAATGGACACGCCTTCTCCCACTCTTTCTGTCAAAATATAAGCTTCTGATTGGTTACTTAACCTGCCACTTAGTGGTATAACTTACTGTAATTGGTTGAAACGGTAAAAACTCAACCAGTCAAGGGACGTGCTTTAAGCGTGACCGATAGGCCAAATGTTACTGCGTGAGTCACCCGGACATTACGGCGCAGAAGTCCCTTCGCCTCCCAGTGTGAAAACCCCCCATTGAGCCAATATGGACGCCAGTTTCATGCGGATCTCTGGCCGCTCGGGTGTGTTTTCATGGCAAGTTGGCACTTGAAGAGGTGACCACCCCAGCTGTGAGTCAGGCAAAGTGATGTCATATAAGTACTTCGGTGCTTTTTTACAGGCGTTTCCCCACGATGAACCTTTGGAGTCACTTAAAAAAATAGTTTTTTACAATTGAATATTATGACTGAGGTGGGAGATTTTGTTTCATGTTATGCCAATCTCTATTTTCGGCGTTGAAAATAGTTCGTAAAACGTTTAGAGAAAATTTTAATCTCATAACGTGGTCTCAAACTCATGCACCAGTGAAAGCTTATGGATATAATATGATAAAAACTTATATCAGAATCAGCCTTATTGACCAAGAAATTTTATTTTGGCTCTTTTGCTCTCAATAAAGAGCCATATATAAATTTGGTAATAAATGAAAAATAATTTGTTTGAAGAAGGTATGTAAAAATACATCTTAATAAAAAAATGTCAAGTTTAAATTAGTGCAAATGAATGTAACATTGATTGAAGTGTTCATTATGAAGAAGAAACTTGCCATGATGGCTCTTCTTTTTTTTTTCTTTTTTTTTGCAAATACCATCAACTCAGTGGTAAAAGTCTGGATAATTTAGGTCCAGGATGTGTGGGGTCTGCAGTATTTTGTAATTCTCTATTCATCACTGGCAATGCTGACCATGCTTTGTTCCCCATGCATCCTTTGCTCTTTCGTTGGTATTTGATATGAAACACCAACACAAAGCAGCATATTTTTGTGAAGATAAAGGATAACATTAAGCTTCCAGTCTTGCCATTTATTCTCATTTGAATTTGGACCTGGTCATAGCTCTCGCTGTATGTTGGATTCCATTGTAACATGATGGATCGACCATCATGTGGAAGAATGTAGCACTTGAAATGTTGTTTCATTACCCAATCCTTCTGTAAATGTCTCCACCATTTAAATTAAAATTTGTGGTTAAATGTAGTAAAATGACAAAATGTGCAAATTTGAACCTTCAAGGCATTGTCTCCTAAGAGGAAGTGTTGATGTACACACCAGTGATGCGAGGGATTTTAGTGTTAAATTCATCTGGCGCTGTCTTAGAGACTTTTCTTCCGCCTGTCAGAGTAGTTTGACTCAAGCCCTCTTAGGAATGCTCAGTATGCCCAGATTCTTACTCCCAAGTACAGACTTGACGCAAACTGAGGAAGGAAGAAGCACATAAATAAAGAAAGAAGAAAATGAAGCAGTTAAACAAGACTGAGTAGATTGAGTCCACCCTGGGAGCCCTGTGTTGTAAAAGAACATAAAAAGAAAACCACACAATGAATAGAAAACCGTTGGTAAACAGCTAAAATGTAACCTAAATGTGTTGCTGAATTGAAAGCTACACAATCAGATCTAAAAAAACAAAAAAAAAAGAAAACTTGTTTTTATGGTATTCAGGGAAGTAAAATCCAGGATATTATGACTTTATACTGTGGGAGATCTTTGCTATGTTTCTTTGTATTGGTACTCAGCCAAGTCAAGGTTTCCCAAGCCAAGCCAACTGGAAACAGGAACTGAATAAGAATGATGAAAACCCCATAACACACATAAAACTAAAGAACATTAGATGAAATGTATTAAAGTCCTGAAGAAACTAAAAGGTACTTGCAGTTTAATATTTCAAATAGAGGTTAAAAGGTTAAATTGGTATTTTTAGCTCCACGTTAGACTGATTGTCTTCCTACTCATCTGATAGAACAATCTTTATGAGGGGAAACACCGTTTCCCTAACCCACTGCAGGACACGTCCTCGGACCAGTAGCATTCACTTTCCAATATTTTTATTTTACTTAGTCTATTTGTGACCTTTCTTACCACCTCTATATTGATAAAGAATGAACTTCTCATGAATGTTAACACAAAGACTGTGAGTGTTTGCTGCACTCAAATTGTAATAAAATAGTCTCTTGCGCCCAACTTGCTCAACAACCAAATCCAGAATTTGTATCTTTGGTGTAATATTTTAATTTGAATGTAAAACCTGTTTCACATTTGTGTTTATTCTCCTTTATGGAATATTAGACTGGATTTCCTCCAACTCGTTTGACATAATGGTATGTTAGGGCAAAACCATAAGTTGTGGAGTTCCACATGGCTCAATCATTGGTCCATAAGAATTTTGATAACATTTTTATTTTTTGTTTTTTAACATTTCCTATTATTGGTGCTATGATGACAGTCAGATATAAATCTCTTCTAAGCCTTACTAGTTGTCATAATTTTTGGGTTAACATTGAAATCTTCCTTGGGGTTTGATTATGGGTAAAATCTTGTAATTGTTTGTTTTCCTTCCATTAAAGATGCATTTAAAACTTTGGTATATGTTTACCAGGCAAGCTAAATAATTACTTTATAATGTACAAGTTATTCAACACATGGCCTGGTCAATATGTTCATTCAACTTTTGTTGAATGAACTGTATGTCTTTTTGTGCTTTGTGTCTGTATGATTTTTGTGCTTTAAATTTATAAATTTGACATACAGACCAAATATGCAGAAACTAATTGCCAAATAAAGCAGCATTTTATAGATCCCCACTAATACATTAAGTTCTGACCAGATTAAATACATTTTCGTTTTTGCAATTTGGCAAATTAAAGATAGTTTGTCACCTAAATTTCTGCATCACATCATCACATTACTGTTCCTGCACAGCTGTGCAACCTTTTGTTGCAGTAATAAATCATGCGTTTGCACAGAAGTTTTTTTTTTCCTTTTCAGACTGAGATACATTCCTGAATTTTTTTGCTGCAAGGGGCCCCCAGGATTCATCTCGCACTCCCACAGCTAGTCAGAAACTACCTCTCACATTTCTCTCAGCTTTGGCAAAGACAAGCAGAGAAGTCTGTCTTTACATGCACCTATTTTGCAAGCAAGCATCTAGTGTTTGAAAGTGAGCTGGACTGCATTTGGTTTTTATTTGACAACTCAGAAAGTGGGAAAGTTGAAAGAGTACGAGGGTTGAAGGGGGTGTAACCAAGCAGCAGTGTGTGCTATGCATATAAATTGGCTCTTTCCCTAAACTCTATTTGGTTTAAAGAAAAGGCTTTCAACATTTTTCCCTATTGGAGCTGATTGGATTAACACAAAGTGCTATACTCTTGAATTCTGCCAATAAAGATCAGATTACTTTGGGGATTTTTGGTGATTTTTTATGCTTTTTCAGTTACAAAATGTGAGCTTTTTAATTTCGACTAAGCGAAAATATTATCATTTGAGTCAAAAAGTAATTATTTATTAGAAAATTATCACATAAACATTTAGCCTCTCTAGGAAATAAGTTAAAAGGGGAACACCTGAGCTGCACTGAAAGTACAGGTAATTTTCCATTGTTTTCCAAAAAAGACTTCCTCCTACTCACTGGTTTGTAAATGAAGCACACATTTGTGATGAAAAGGAACAGAGTCATTTCAAAATATCAGTTACCTGATGCCATAATCTTGAGTTGTGATGAATTCCCCATGTGGCTGAAGCTTTCCACTCTGATTAGAGAAACCACATCAGTGCAGATCTTTACAGAGTCACTCTTTTATAACACATACATTATAAACTCAAAAATATTCAGAAATTACTTTCCAAACTTGTACCCTCTAAAAGGTAAAATAGACCATTTGTAGGTCAAATAAAGTCACCATTCTGCATTTATTTCACCAGAGGGCGCTGTTGTGCCAAATTCGGCAAAGCTAGGAAAACATTTTCACTTTTTATTTTGGGTTCTGATTTTATACTAATTGGGGAAAAGAACATTGTAATATCTCAGAAGTCAATCTCATTATGAATAACAAAAAATACAACTTTAAAAACACAAAATTGTCCACACATGACTCATTGGTTTCTGTTAAAAATCAGTAGTGGTTGTCATGTGAGAGCTGCACAGTGGCGCAGTTGGTAGCACTGTTGCCTTGCAGCAAGAAGGTTCTGGGTTCAATTCCCGGCCCGGGGTCTTTCTGCACGGAGTTTGCATGTTCTGTGGGTCCCACAGTCCAAAAACATGACTGTCAAGTTGATTGGTCTTTCCAAATTCTCCCTAGGTGTGTTTCTGTGTTGCCCTGCGACAGACTGGCGACCTGTCCAGGTGACCCTGCCTCTCGCCCAGAACGCAGCTGGAGATCGGCACCAGCAACACCCGACTCCGTTAGGGACAAGGGTGAAAGAAAATGGATGGATGGGTTGTCATGTGGCATAAAAATCCCCCTACTGGGGGAATGTTTATTGTTTTTGGTAGTAATTCAGAGAACACCCTTTTCAACTTACCCAAATTATTTTCAGGTGTGCAGACGTTTGTCATATCAGCCCACTTAAGTGGGAAATTAGGACCAGCATTTGAACAAAAAAATGGCAAAATTAGGTCAAATTTGTTTGACATTCTTGTTCATAAGGATATACTGTGTGTTCACAAGTAACATTATTTTTTGTTAAATCTTAAGCTGAAATTCAGCTTTCCAGTTGTAAGCCAGGCTGTTTATCCATAGCCATTTACACATTAAACTATATGAGGTTCTCGTTTTTCCAAAAAACAGATTTCTGTAGGTTGGGTTTTATTTATTTGGTTTATTGATTCAATGATTCAACTCTTGTAGAATACCTGTTGGTTTAAGACATCGCATTCATATTAATCCTTGGGAACTTGTCTTAAAATCCTAATACATTTGTTCTCTAGGACCAAAAAAAATTGCTTCCCAAAAATTGCTAAAAAATATATTAGTTATTGATATTTTGTACACTTTAAACAAGACAGTCTGTTAAAAGTACTTCAATCTGAATTGTATCAGATATTTCTTAAATTCCAGGAGTTTTAAACTCTTTAAAGACACAGCTGTTTTCACTAATTATTAGCAGTAACACTGATTTTGTTTAATTTTCATTTTCCTTCCTTTCTTACTTTCATTTTTTTCTTTCTGAAATAGTTTGAGTAAATATTTGTGATATTTAATTTTTATATTATCTATTACTCTAAATAGTTTAAATTGTTAAATTGTTTGATAATGAATAAACGTCGCACTTTAAAGTTGAAATTACTTTATTGTGCATATTTGTATCATTTAGGGTGAAATAATAGCTGTGTTTTTATTATTTCATTAATATAAAATTCTAGTTAACATAAATTCAATAAAAATATTATTTAAAATAAATTGGCTGCAGTGCCTTTTGCAGAGTTGGTGGCAGGCTTGGACAACAATCCACTTGTGATTGGGGACTAAACTCCATTTCCCATGATGCTCTGTTTCACTCTGCAGTGATGTAGGGTGTGGTGGTTGAATGGATGTGTGTGAACGCGCGTGTGGGAGAGATTTTTTCTCTCTCTCTCATGAAGCTCCGTCCCCGCGCAGACTGAGAGCTGCAGATCCGCTTCAGAGCATCTTTCAGCGGGGGGACTGGAAGATGCAGAGGTCGGCATGTCGCGCTGCTCCCGGATCTCTGCAGTGATGACGGCCGGAGGAAGATGCGTGAACTGACTTGTGTCATTCCTGGCGTTGTTGGGTTTGTTTTTTCTTTCCACCGAGTGAATCTGGACGGGTTGCGGGACTGAAATGGACCGTGAAAGACACTGACGGACAGTTTGTGTTTGAGGGCTAAAATTGGACAATAAGCAAAGGGAATCAGAAAGAGGGGGGTCTCATTATTTGCAATGGTAATTTTTCTGTCTCTATTTTTAGCCACAATTTCCTTCCTCCATTGTGACATGACCACGAAGCCATATTGAATGCCTTATTAATGATTTTTCATGGAATATAATTCACAGACAATTGCTGTATTCTCTAATTAGGAATATATTGATCTAATTCCAATAAGCCAACCATGTCCAAAAATAAGAGCAGCGAGTCAGTGAAGGTGGTAGTTCGATGCCGTCCGTTGAGCCGGAAAGAGGAGTCCAATGGACCTGCTGGGGGGATTGTGCAGATGGATCTACGGCTCGGACAGGTGATCCTCAGAAACCCCCGGGCGCCACCAAGTGAGCCCCAGAAAACATTCACATTTGATGCGGTATATGATTCAAGCTCCAAACAGCGAGACCTGTACGACGAAAGCGTCCGTCCACTGATAGATTCGGTTCTTGCAGGCTTCAATGGCACCATCTTTGCCTACGGGCAGACCGGAACTGGAAAGACCTACACCATGCAGGGATTGTGGCTGGACCCGGAGAAGCAAGGTGTGATCCCTAACGCTTTTGACCACATCTTCACGCACATTTCCCGCTCACAGTCCGACAAGCAGTATCTGGTGCGGGCGTCCTACCTTGAGATCTACCTAGAGGAGATCCGTGACCTCCTTGATCCCAACCACGGCAACACGAGAGGACTGGAGCTCAGAGAGAGTCCAGAGACAGGCGTTTATGTTCAAGATCTCACATCTTGCGTGTGCAAAAGTATCAAGGAGATCGAGGAGGTAATGAATGTGGGCAATCAGGCGAGGGCAGTTGGCGCAACGGACATGAACGAACATTCATCAAGGTCCCATGCCTTGTTTCTGATCACTGTGGAATGCAGTCAGCCTGGACCGGATGGGAGGAAACATATTAGAGTGGGACGCCTTAATTTGGTGGACCTGGCTGGCAGTGAGCGGCAAGCTAAGACAGGAGTCCAGGGTGACCGCCTTAAGGAAGCCGCTAAGATTAACCTATCTCTATCAGCTCTGGGGAATGTCATCTCAGCTTTGGCCGATGGACGTAGCAGTCACGTGCCGTACCGGGACTCCAAGCTGACCCGGCTGTTGCAGGACTCTTTGGGTGGCAATGCCAAGACGGTCATGGTTGCAACTCTTGGCCCAGCCCCCCAGCATTACGACGAGACTCTCACCACCCTTCGTTATGCCAATCGTGCAAAGAACATCCAGAACCAGCCTAGAGTCAACGAGGACCCCAAAGATGCTCTTCTCCGTGAGTTTCAGAAGGAGATTGCTCGTCTCAGGGCGCAGCTCAACCACAGGAGGTTTAGGAGCAAACAGAAGAAGGAGCAGGTGGATGGTGAGGCTTGGGAAAGAGATGGGGATGAAGAGGAGGAGGAGGTCGAGGAAGAAGAGGTGGAAAAAGAAGCAGAAGAGTTTGTGAAGCTGGAGGAACAAAGATTGGAGAAGGAGAATGAAGCCATTAGAGAGGATCAATTCCTGTTGGCAGAGGAGAAACAAAAGCTCCTGGGGGAGAATGAGAAGATGATGGGGGATCTGAGGAAGAGGCAGGAAGCCACTGAACAGCTGACTGCCAGATACAAGGTCAGTCTCACTAGGAAAAGTTGGTCTTTATTGTTCTCTCTATCCAATCACTGACTGGTCATCTTCATACAAGCCCGTCTTATTCTAGTATTACATTTTAACTCTTTACAATCTCCGGCATTTACCATTAACTAAAATATCGACACTCCAAGTTAGATTTCTGGGGTATTTTGGTGTTTTTACACACAAGATTTGGTTGGATTGGGAAAACCTCAAACACCTGTGGGGGGACTGCATCAAGAAAATGACTCAAAACTCCCAGAAACACATCCTTCTTCACTAACTTAAATAAAGATGGAGTAGCGTCAGATTTTAGCTGGTTGTAGAATTTCTCTTTTGTTTTTGGTAAAAGACCACCAACCATTTATCCCACTGGTGTTAGACTCTCACATTTGTTTTGGTTGTATTTACCCAGAATGCCCTGTGCCGTAGTCCATTTCCTGAATTCAAGCATATGTGATCTCTTGGTATATATTTTGGACCAGAGATCATTTCAACCGAACCGAAACTTAGGTTTCAAGGCAAAGTTTTAGCTTTTTTGGTCCTCATCAGAGTTCGACCTCACCAAACGAACCAGACTTTCCAAACAAACAAACTGGAGTTTGATTAGAGCAGATTAAACAGGACTGGTGTGAATGCACCCTATATTTTCCAATCTGGACCTGTGAAGTTGTTTGTGTCTTAAGAAGTTAGCTCTTTCTCGGCTAAATTCAGACACAGGTGACAATCACACAGCAATCAAAGACCGAGCCAGAGCTGCATTAATCACTCGCTCTGATTCATGGGACATATCCAGTCAATAAGTCACTGGTGCAGAATGACTGAGTTACTGAGCTCTATAATCCTGTAGCTGCAGCCTCAGCCATCCAACATGAGACTCTGCTGGATCAGCTAATTGGAGAGGATGGAAGGAAGGGGGGATTTTTTCTTTCTTCCTTCTGGATTTTTCACATAATATTAATCAACTTACGGTTAAAAGCCAATTCATGGTTTGTTAGATCAAAAATAATAACAATTTAGACTTCCTTTTAGTGTTGTAATTTGACCTCCATCCAGCAGAGGGCGCTCCCGGTCATCCTCAAGTGCAGCCGTTGATACAAGAACCAAAATGGCGGAGCCGTACTTTAAAAAGGGGGAAGAAACGGTCCAGAGTCCGATGTGGGATTCGAAATGCACTTTATGCGGTTCTGATTTTAAATATAAACAATAGATAAGCTTGTTAAGTTTCACCTTAATAGTGTTTATTCAGCCGAGGGGCTGCATGACGGAGCAGCATTAGCATATTGCGAAAACATTTAGCCATTTAAGATATGGAAATATTAGCTAATTAGCCGATAGCCACATTTAGAGGCTCTCTTTTCCGACAGAGAGCTTCTAAATGCGGCTAATTATCAGGTGTTCTCAGCTTTTCTTCAGTACCAGAGGGATTTCCATAACCCAGAAATGATTTTTATGCATTGAGGGAACTAGATGAGTGCTAGTGAACAACATTGGTTTCTTAAAGCGTTTAAGAGGTTAAAGTTACCACCAGTATTTCAAAAGATGATGTGCATTGTCGCTAAATAGGATCCTTGTTTGTATTTGTGAAAAACAGAATTGATAAAATAATATTTCCTTTATATCGTAAAGGAAATATACGATATATTACAAATTCCTGTTTGTAAGTGAGGGTCTAAATCAGGATCTTGTTCTGCTATCATTCATTTCTGCTCACATTTCTTCCTGTCACGTTATTCCTCAGAGGACGTTGGGGTTAATAGGTTTTAGTGCTAATTTGTTTAAAATCTTCAGAGGCTCAGTGTGCATGATTCACCTGCCAGCTGAAGTGATTAAGGGGAAGAAGTATTTCCTGCCTTTGATGCATCAGTCTTTTTTCTTTTGGTCAGTTTAAGGAAACACGCGAGATCAATTACTTAACGTGAAAAATAACCTATTTTAGTGATTGATAAAGATTATTCCTCATGTGTCAGGAAAAGGTCTTTATCAGGAACAAAACATGCCGGCTTTTTTTGGTAAACGTATTCAAATATATTGTTTTTCTCATTTTAATAATTAACAAAAAGTTATTTTTTTCCATCCTTTTTGACCAATGAGTAACAGGTTGGTTTGACTTTAGGTCAAAAATAACCAATTAGACATGAGATCAGATTGTAATGTGTCTTTCAGAAGCACGTTAGACTCACTCACAACAAACATGTAGGTCAGAAACTGTGAAGCTCTGTTGGCTCAGCTGGTGTGTCCATCTGTCTGCTACAGAATATTACGTTGTTGGGCTGGAGGTGTCATCAGGCAAAGTATATAATCTCCCTTTTACTCTGAGAGATCATCGTTCAAGAGGTTTAGACCTGATCATTTGATTTCATACATATTTCCTCTTTTATTAGTACTTCTCTTGTTTGGAAGAACAGCCAAAAATTGTATTCAAGTAAGAGTAGCACTACTTTAACATATTTTTACTTATGTAAAAATAAATTACTCAAGCGTAAAATATTTCATCACGTCTACTCAGCTACTGAGTAACTGATCAAATCAATCATTTAGTATTTAGAAATTACATCATCAGGCAGACCAAATTATAAAGTTAAGTGGAAATGTTGGTATTTTAAAGACAAAAATTGACATTTTTACTATTAGTCATAAAAAAATAACAAAATTAGACAAAAAAAAAGATTTTCCAAATCAGTTTGTTTCAATAAGAACTTATAAAACTTTTAACAAAAACTGAAAGTGTGTGTCTGGTGAATTTTTATTTTAATCATGTTGGTTTTCCAGTTGGTAAAAAATCCATAAATGTTACTCAAGTAGCAGTAGCGATACTTCATAATAAAATTACTCAAGTAAAAGTAAAAAATACAGAGTGATAAAAATACTCCTAAATGTTTTGTTTTGGGTTTTTTTGCCAAAAAGTTACTCAAGTAAATGTAATTGAGTAAAAGTAACTGGTTACTACCCAACTGGTCTCTTGATTCAGACATGGTGCTTTGTCATATTTTTGTGGCTCGTTCTTGTTCTGTTCACATTAACTTTTCATGCCGTCATATTTCACTTTGTGCAGCAAATTATTAAAATGAGAAAAACTTTAAGCTTTCAGAAGCTGCTGAGCTCGAGCTGCACCGATTTGTTTCATTAATTATTCATGCAAGTCAAGTTTACTTGGACAGCACATTTCAGCAAAAGCTCAAAGTGCTTTACATCATAAAACATCATACAGCCATCATTTGTGAAACGAGCAACACGCATTATTCTACAGCCAAATACTATCATTCACTTACTGCTAATCAAAGGTGATTGATTTAAATGAACTCAGTGTTTCAGCTGGTTTTTTTGAAGTTTTCTGGAAGTTTGTTCCAGATTTGTGGTGCATAGAAGCTGAATGCTGCTTCTCCTCGTTTGGTTCTGGTTCTGGGGCTGCAGAGCCAGAACCAGCAGACCTGAGAGGTTCTGGAAGGTTGGTACAACAGCAGATCTTTAATGTATTTCGGTGCGAAGCTGTTCAGTGATTTATAAACTACCAACAGTATTTAAGTCTGTTCTCTGATCGATCTGATTGATTTTTTTGTGTGAAGATACTGTTGCACTAGTCAATGCGACTAAAGTTAAACACCTGGATGAGTTTCTCTAGCTTTTGCTGAGACGTTAGTCCTTTAATCCTGGAAATACTCTTCAAGTGATAGAAGACCGACTTTGTAACTGTCTTTATGTCTCTGATGGTTCAAATTGCAAATGCATAAAATCCCACACAGATTTCTTTTTGTAAAACTTTGCACTTTCAATAAATCCTGAGCAGCTGTTTTCAGATGAAAGACAAAGAAAGAAAAGGAGAAGAAATGTAAAATATTGTTCTAGTGATAGAAGGCTGATTTTGTAATTGTCTTTATGTGTGTCTGAAGGTTCAAATCTGAGTCCATTTAGTAAACCCAGATTTTGAGCCTCATCACTAGTTTCGGAACTGAATTTCTCCTGATTTTATTTTTTAATGGTTTATGTGTATGATTTTGCATATTTAGGGTTTTCTATCCTCGTTAATAATCCTATTTTCTTCCATCTGAACTTAACTGTGAAATCAGCATTTAATACTCAGTGACACAGTTGTATGTCAGTGCAGCTGCTGTTCGCAGCTTCAGGCTCCTGTGCATGACTCTTCAGTGGGCTATTCTTAGATCCACTTTCTGGGTCAAAACTGCAAGCATATCTTTGCTTTCTCCCCAGTTCCTCTCATTAGCGGCTGTTTCTTCCTTCTGCTTTTTAAATTAATGATGATGTAGAAAATCAGTCCATTATTGTTGCTTGCATGGACTGCAGGAGTCACTGAACTTCAGACTTCCTGCTAATGTAGTTCTCTGGAGCCTTTATACTCTCAAAATGTCAGGATAAAATAAAATAAAATAAGAAAGATATTTTTGGAATAATGTATTAAAACATTCATTTAGAGATGAAACGATTAATCAGATTAATCGTGGTGAATCAATTATTGAAATAATCAACTAATTTAGTAATTGATTCGTCGCTAACTGGAGTATTCAGAGTCAAAAAGTAGTATTTGGTAAAAAAACTGTCAGCAAACTTGATTAAGACAAAACTTTACAAAAAATGTAACATTTTACATTTGAAATAAAAAACCTACGTCTGTAAATATATT
The DNA here is from genome assembly GCA_903067055.1 of Poeciliopsis paucimaculata. Taxonomy (NCBI): domain Eukaryota; kingdom Metazoa; phylum Chordata; class Actinopteri; order Cyprinodontiformes; family Poeciliidae; genus Poeciliopsis; species Poeciliopsis paucimaculata. Next base: position 28,905 of record CAEGAD010078459.1, read on the forward strand.
CTACTCAGAACTTTGTAAATCGTAGTTTTAGCTTCACTTGGTTCAAATTCTTTTTTTATTAGCATTTTTATAAATTCTAATATTTTATCAAAAAGATTTAAGTGGTTAAATGGAAACTCTGCCAATGTTTTATATGATTAATCGATTAATCATAAGAATAATTGATTACTAAAATAATTGATAGTTGCAGCCCTTGTTTTCTTTTTACACAAGTTGGATTTCTACTCTTGTTTTTGTCAAGTTAGCCTTTCAAATTTTGTAAATTTGACATGCCAAAGGTATGTTCCTGCCACCAAAAGTCTAGCTTGCTTTTAAAAACCCAGAGAACTATTTTTGTCTCTGATAAAGTGAATGTAATGAAATAAATCTAAAAATAAAAACTCTTTGGAAAACAGCCCAGATGAAGGCGGTGTTGGGAAACATTGAGCTTTTTTATGTTTTTTTTTAACTCATGCATTGTGAGGTTTTGCTTCAAACAGAAGCAAAATATTAAATATTAAAATATTTGTGCTGATAGTTTCCAGTTTCAAACGTTTTTCCCATTAACTCGTTCTCCAGTTTGTGTTTTGCTGTTGACCCGACATTAAGTTCCTGCGGCCTGCAGAACCAACAACAATGACGATGACATCATGGGATTTACAATGAGCAAACCACATGACACAAGCTATTGTGATTTTATGTGAAAGACCAACATGAGGCGGTGCATAATAGTGAAAGTAAATAAAACGGCACAGTGAGTAGTGAGTTAGTAGATTCTAGCTGTGTGTAATTTAATTTCTATGCAGTTCTGTGAAAGCTTCAGAGGATTGTTAGAGAACATCTGTGAACAAAAAGCACCATGAATACTAATGAACACGTTAGGGTGTGTATGAATTTCCAGAAATGTCTGGAAATAACCTAAATTTTAGGTTATTTCTAAAATTAACATTTTGCACATTTTTATGCTTTTATTGCATCTAAAAAGATCCCAAGAGATTAAAAAACACCCAGACATCTTTTGGCAAGAAGTTAATGTTTTTTGGTGCCTGAAAAATTAGCCATTTTATAAATCCTCAATGGCTAAGTCAGTCAGTGTTTTACTGTGGCGTTACCTAGCAACCCAAGCAGAGCCCCAGTACGTTTGAGCAGCTAGTTTTACTGCTGTACAATGGCTGCTGGAAAAGACAAGTGTTTTGTTGTTGACTTACCATCCAGAAACCAGATGCTGACTTCTTGTTGGTTGTGCAGGAGGCTCCGGTTCTGCTTTTCAAAGATGTGCAGTTGTCTAAATAAGAGTGTGTATGTTGAGTTAAGGGGGAAGTGGCCAGAAAATCAGCTCATCCTGAAAGGAGCTCAAAAGAATGAGTTTGTATAAAAAAAATTAATAAACATGTTTTCTGTAGCACATAGACCGAGCCTCGCTTGTTTAAGGAAGCATAATAGGTCAATTTTAATGGAAACACCTGAAGAGGTGAGCATTAATTGGAGAAGGAGCCAAGAGGCTTGGGTGTGAGAAACTGTCTATTTGTTGTGTTCTCCATAAATGTGGCCTTTGCAGAAGAATATCAGTGATTTTTGAATGAAACCATAAGCAGTGAGTCATACAAGTTTTCAAATGTAAGCTGATAAATTAAACGTATAAATTTATGACACTGCCATCACAAATGTGAGCAAAACTTTTAAAATATTTAGCTTATGTTGGAAAAAATAAATAAGAAATACAATTAAAATCACACTTGACATGAAGAAATGAAAATCGAGAATTCTCGTTAATGAACAAAACAGCAGCCAAAGAAAAATGTTGAAATCCGTTTGAAAAGTCCAGGAAAGTCTGGCTGCTTGGAAGCAAAATAAAAAGACACTCACTTCTGAACTCTCCTTTACCTTTTCTGTTTGTATAAACACGAGCTTTGCGACTGATTAACCATTTTCTTACAGTTAACATAGAGTGCAAACACACAGTCACATGCACAGCTGGATAGAGTGGCGGCGTTTCCTGTTTACCCGGCTGCCTTCCTGTGAAATTAGAGCGAGAAGAAGGCCGGAGACATGGCGGCCTGAATCTGAAGGTTACAGAGTGGGGGAGGCTGATAACGCAGCTCATCTCTGCTCTCCATTTCTCAACATACAGGCCTGCGTACTCTGAAATATTGATGAATCGACTGTGTGTGTGTGTGTGTGTGTAGATGAAATCAGTTAACCCATGTGTTCACTTCGTACTAGCAGGACAAGAAACATGCAGATATAAAATATTGAAAGCATGTTTGTTTTACAAGGCACACAGTCAGAGACGTTTGGTTCTGCAGTCTTACATCTAATGATATCAAGTTTTTGCATTAAATACAATTTTTAATGATTATTTTATGAATCATTTATTCTGAAAGAAAGAAGAAAGCCTTAAAAAAACAGGAAAAAAGCCATTTTAATGAGAAAAGGCTTGATTTTTCATGTTGGCATTTTCATCAAATTACTGTTTCTTTTTCCAAATATTAAGACTTTATTCAACATTAAGACATTATTCTCATATTATTTTGACTTTATTCTTGTAAGGTTATTACCCTAAAAAAAAAAAAAAATAAATAAATAAAAAAACATATTTTATTGTTTTGACTTGAGTTTAAAGTCCAAATAAAAAAACAAACAAGATGGCGGCTTGGTCACTTTGAAATATGAAAATCTGAGGAGTGAATTGGTGAAAATGATTTGATTTAAAAAATCAAATCGTGATGTCAAATAAATCGATCATTTTTGAAGATTTCAAAAATTAAATCTTCAGAAACGTCAATCAATAAAATTGATTAATCTCTTTAATTTGAGGCTTTAAGCCCAAGTCGATCAGGACAAACATGAAACAGATTCTCAGAAATATTCACCTTATTTCTTCTCTTTCTCCATTCGATCAGATCAATTGATCAGATTTTTTTTTCGTATCGCAAATTTCAGCAACAAAGCAATTCAAAGAGCCTTAAATCATAAAAACAACAAAAATCAATAATTGAAACATTGCATTTTTGCGAGTGTCATCATGATTTAATTTATTATGGTACAAAAGCTGCTCTGAACTGGTGGGTTTTCAGTCTTGATTTAAAGGAACTCAGTGTTTCAGCTGTTTAACAGTTTTCTGGGAGTTTGTTCCAGATATGAGGTGCATAGAAGCTGAAAGCTGCTTCTTCATGTTCGGTTCTGGTTCTGAAAGTGCTCCTTCTTTGTTCCTTCGCTCTCCATCGTCTGTGTCAGAGACCTGTTGTCGTCACATGATATTTATAGCCAGGTCGCTGCAGGCGGGATCCAACCTCGCTGGGCCTGGGTGGCGCGATGCGCCAGCTTCGTATGCATCACTTCCCTTTCTCTATACTTTCCCCCAGCAGGAAATGGATCAGTTACAGCTAAAAGAATCTGAGTGTGCACTTTAGTGCAGATTATATGTCCACAAACAAGTCGACTGTCTCTGCTTGCTTTCGCACTTTCGGTAAAGTAAAACGCCTTTTTTTCCCTCTCAGTCTCCTTAACATTCATCAACTAGGAATCTGTAGCAACTAATTCTACTTATTAACGAATTAATGTAATAAATATAACAGGTTTGACATATTCTGTCCACTTTGATTCCTGGTCTTTTATCTTCTTAAATTATCCATTAATTCATGTCGATCAGTAAAAAACAAACAAACCACAACAAATCAGGCAAGCAGAGCTACATTTTTCCAATAATGGACTGGAATAAGTTATTAAAAGGTTTAGCACCAAGCTATTAAAAATTATTTAACAAGTTAAATAGATTATTTTAGTATTCTACTATTCTATTGATTATTTGATGATTAATCGGCTGAATAAATTTGGCATATTCTGCCAATTTTTTTTATTTAATAACAAATATGCAAATAAATAAATAATTCAGTTCCTTAAATAGACATTTTATTGCCGAAAATGCAAGAATGCAGCATTCCTATAGAGAATGTTTGATTATTTGTAGCAAAGGATGGATCTGCAGCTTGTCTGTTCATTAATTTTGGATTAACAGATTTAATAATTGGATAGAAATTGTGCTTAATAAGAGATGTTTTCCCCCAGAGGTGAAGCTAAAAGTGCAACTTGAGGAGTTCTGGGTGTAACATAATTACAGACAATCATTTATATTTTTTTGTACATTTTTGGCGTAATTATTGTTCTAAGTGTGTTATTCTGTGAAATAATGGCTTTTCTGAGTCTGTATGCTCCAGTTAATGACTAATTGATCAATAAATTAGTTAATGATTATTTTAAGAATTGATTAATCACGAATAATATGATTAATCGTTTTAGCCCTACATTTGTTTGTATTTGTAGATGTGCAATTTTAAATTTTCTTCAGTAAAATCTTTTTATCTGCTGAAAGTGAAGCTCCTGCTCTCTGCAGTGGAAGTGCTGAAATCTTTGCTTCTCGCATTCAGAGTTTGCAGCCTCATTGTTATATTTTAATTGGATGTTGCTGCAAACAAAGCTACGTGCAACGCAAAAATGTCATTTGCATTGTGACACTGTTGCATGACCCCGGTGAGGATCCCACGGGGAATCCTTTCATTCGAATGAATGAAGCCAAAACCTGAAAGTTTTCATCTTCTGAGTTAACCGGTTTCTCTGTGTTGGAGGAATGTGGCCCGGCTGTTCAGGACGTAACAGGAACATGGGAAGCACAAACGGGGGAAAATCCCTGCCATGAATCAGTCCTCTATAATGACGCTGAGAGAATATGTAGCAACACAAAGAGTCACACACACTGAACACAAAGACAGCTTGAAACAAAGAGGCTTTCTGAGCTGCGTCCTCCATGAAGGACGCCACTGTACTCCGCAGCAGTTTAAATGTGTTTTTCTGGTTCTCTTAAAAGAGAAATGTGCGTGTGTAAATTCAGAGGAGCGTTTCGGCGGCACACAGTTGTCATGGACTCGCTGTCTTTTTGTGTTTGAGTCCTGGAAGGAGGACAAAACAAAATGTCAGTGGCCCGTGTTTGCCATGTTTGGATCTTCTCTCTCTTTCTGTCCCTCTTTATGTTGTTTTATTTCTGCATTGTCACTCTGTCAGATTTAACCCTCAGCAACAGAATGTAACAGTGTTTAATTTGGTAAAATGTACAAAATTGTAATCATCAGGATGAGAAAGCAGAAATTTTAAACTTTGGGTGGCAACTACGAATTATTTTAGTTATCAATTAATCTTTCAACAATTATTCTGATGATTAATCGATTAATCAAATGAAAAAATTGGTACATTCTGCATATTTTTTAATACAATATTAGAAATACATTAAAAGATGCAAATATTGAATCTTAGATCTGCAACTAAGAATTATTTAAGTTATCAATTAATCTATCAACAATTTGTTGACGATTAATCGATTACTTGAATAAAGAATTGAAACAATCAGATTTCTTTGCACAATATTGCAAAATACATTAAGATAATTCAAATTCTTTATAAAATAAGAAAATAAACATTTTATTACCTAAAAGGACATTTGTAGCAAAGGTGCATCTGCAGCTAAATAAACACTTCTAACGTGAAAAGCTCATCCCTTTTTGCTTGACTTAACATCAATACAGCTATTGCCAGTCATTAATTGATGAGTTTTGGATTAACCAATTAATAATTGGACAGTAAAAATCTGTTTTATTTACAGAATTTTAACCACAGACAGAAACTATACCACTTGAGGAGTTTTTGGTAGAACATATTTAGACACAGGTGCATTTTCTTATTGAAAATGCAAAATGTATATAATTTTTGCACAGTTTGGCTTAATCACTGCTCTAAATATGTTGTTCTTTCAGAAAATCACCTCTTTGTGAGCCTATACTCCGTTAGCAATTCATCGATAGTGTAGATCAACTGATTGAGAATAAAATATATGGCAATGAGATTAAAGATCACACTGTTTTAATGCAACTGAGAGCCATTATTGGAGTTTAAATATAAAAAGTTACACAAGATTAGTTGATTAAGCAAATCTGAACAGTTGAAATGCAAACGTTTCATCCAACTTTGGTTGATTGTGTTTTCAAATTAAAATTTGAAAAAAAAAAATCAACAAAATGCTAAATATTTACCAATAAGTTACACCAAACTCTGTGGGTTTATTTTACTGCCAACATGTTGAGCGTTAACATGGTGAATTATAGTAGGCTTACAATACAATAAAGCAAAATTATAGAAAATAAAACTGAACCAAGCAATGGAATAAATACTAAAATGGTTCAATCCAGTTAGATATCTCCTGGGTTGTGTTAAAAAGCCCAGAAAGACTCTATCTTTATTTTAATTATTAAAACTTAACTAACATCCACCTTCAGCAGCAATTTAAACGCTTGTGAAATTTAAAATCAGTTGAAAAAAATGCCTTCGGGGCTCTTTAGGGGTCAAACTGAGGTCATGTAGATGTTTAACGTTGTGAGCGTTTGAAGCTGCCATCAGCGGAAACATTGTGCTGATGGAGCTGCAAGCTGGCAGCTCAGCATCGTCATGACGACAACATCACAACAAGCTGAGCTCTGCTTTAACTTTACATCGCTTCAGGCATGCGCATGTTTCAGGATGAAATCACTTTGTAAATAAAATTATTCATATCTCCTGCACTTTGTGGTGACTTCCATGTATTTATTTGTGCTTTTTTTATATTACAGATCCTTTTTTGCATATAAAAATCTTAAAAAGTGTCCGTCAGCCCATCTGAATTATTCGCTGGAAGTTGAATCTACACCAATCTCAAGTAGGGCTGAAATAATTAATTGTGATTAATCAACTATTTAAATAATCTTCAACTAATTTAGTATTTGAATAATCGCTAAGTAGAATATAAGGACTCTAAAGTAGGGCATTTTCGGAAGGAACAAACTCAGCAGTAATTAAATAAAAATTGTACAATAAAATATATACATTTGCATTAAAGATGAAAATCTTTTGCCTGTAAAAAACGTTCACTAAAACAATGCCTTTTAGGCAATAAAATGTTTATTTTGTTGTACAAAAATAATGTAATTATCTGATTTTCACATTTTATCATTGATTTCTAATATTGTATAAAATACACTGATGTGGTTAAATGAAAAATCTGCAGAATGTGACAATTTGTTATCTGATTAATCGATTAATTGTCAGAATAATTGATAGAAAACTTGATTTCTAAACTAAATACCGTATTTTCCGGACTATAAGTCGTACCAGCCATAAAATGCATAATAAAGCAGAAAAAGACATATATAAGTTGCTCCGGAGTATAAGTCGCATTTTTTAGGGAAATTTATTTGCTAAAATCCAACACCAAGAACAGACATGTCATCTTGAAAGGCAATAAATAGAATAGAGGCAACAACAGGCTGAATAATTGTACGGTATGCTAACGTTACATGACACATAAACAACGAACTGA